>LBNU01019141.1:0-26009 GCA_014162995.1 Artemisia annua
GTAATGATTTGCCAAAAATCATAGGGTACTCACCTCACCCATGCTTAATTGCTGAGAGTTGAAATGGCCATCAATTCACCATGGATCTTATTCTGTGAAAATCCAAAGAATTGACTAGCCCATAAGTATATGGCTTGTGGTAAAGGCAGTGGTAATCCATATTGGTTTTCAATTCACCAAGGATGTTTCCTTTAAGAATTAACTAGTCCTGAGCAAACGGCTACAGGTAAAGACAACTCAAATCCGTTTATAGTTGATGATTTACTAAAAATCATATGGTTATCAGTGTACCATGGTTTTCGAACTCAAACATTTGGCTACTCCAGTAGTGATGGCTATTGGTAAAGAGACATCAAATCCATTCTTTTCAATGATTCACCTCTCACAGGAGTTAACACACCTGGATGTGATGAGAATAGTATGAAACTTATTAGTTTTGATGTATCTACTGTCATATGTTGCTGCAAAGATATGGTGTTTCAAGCTTATTCATCATAGAGATGTCATCTTTTTGGTTCTTTGCTGCTGATGTTTGCAGACAATCCTCTTTACATTATTGTGATTATTGATCTATCAAGGAATCTTGTACTTAACCAATTTAAATTCAAGATTAGGGGAGGATTGTTGGGAATTCTGCTAAGTGGGAATTCTACTGATGGTTACTGCTGAAGGAATCTGCTAAAGACACAGATTCTGCTGAAGATGTGATACTGCTGAAGACATAGTTTCAGCATATTTAGTTTCTGCGGATATAGTTAAACCGCGTATTATGTAATGTAGTTAGGATATGCATGAGTAATATTAGGAAAAGATAATGCATATCATTTAAAGTTTATAGAATATACGTTTCTTGTGAAACGGTTTAGGTTAAGGGTTCTTTGTCTATAAAAGAAACACAAGTTTATGTTCTATGGGACACGAGTTTACAAGTTATTAATATATAAGAAATCCATAGAGGATTAAACGTTCTTAGTATTCATTGTTTCTGTTTGTATTTATTTTCCGCATTAGAATACAAGCTTTGGAGATTCTCTATTAGAGTGTTTGTGATTACATAGACACTGCTAACGATCAACGAGAGCTACAAGATCTATCAAGGGTAATAGATTCAACATAAGGGGAGAACCGAATCCCCTATGATGTATTATTTTGGATGGTAGGGCAAGAATGTATGCAAAAAAATCGAAAAATCAAGAAAAACGAAAAAAAATTGAAAAAAGAAAAGTGAAAAAAACATACGGACTACCATCCCATTTTCTTTTATGTTTATTTTATGTTTTTGTTATTTTGAGATTAGCTTAATTTGAGTCGAGTCTTGGCTTAGCAACGCCACATTGTACATGTAATTGACTAAGACAATTGACTTGCCACCAGTAAATTACCATTTATTCCAACAAACCGTGTTTATCATATCCCTACACCTAAGGTTTTAACCCTTGAAAAGCCCTCTTTGATAGTTTTCCTATGTGCTTACGCCAAGTGGTGGAGGTTTTTGATCCTTTCCCAAGCCTATGGTAATCTATTTGCTATGACAGGTAGTGAGTGATATTTTTCCATTTCCATTAGTTATATATAGGCTTATAACACCCGAGAGATGAGAGTGTCCAAACACTATTTATGAGGTGCTAGTGTATGATTTCCGTGCTTGTTATGACTATGGTGGAATGATCATTTGTTGTAATTACTTTTATATTAGTGTTAAATGACCCCTAGCTCATATTTTGATTGGAATAAAAGCGCATTTGCTTGAGGACAAGCAAATCTCAAGTGTAAGGGTATTTGATGAGGCGAAAAGTGTTACACTTTTAAGGGGTCATTTAATCCCTAAGTCGTGATTTTATGATCAAATATTACCTTAAATCGTTCCTTTTGTCATTTTAGGTACTTTTGAGAAGAATTCTTGAAAACAAAGCATTTTGGACGTTTTTGGAGCAAAAAGTGAAGAAAACGACAACGTCAAGAATCCAAGCTGGAAATTGTACCTGACGGCGTCACCTATTCCAAAGGGACGACGTCACTCTTTAAGACATGAGGAGGATATCACGTTTACACTTGAAACGCCAGAAGAATTTGTATACTTAACACGTGAAGGCGTCACTCTTTACCTGAAGTAGGCCGTCACGTGTGTTCTCTATAACGTGACGGCCAGAAACCTTATAAGCAGACGGCGTCAAGTAGAAGGATTGGGCGACAAGAAACCCTAGCCGCAGCGAGATGACGGCGTCATCCATTAAAAGGGGACGCCGTCACCTTTGTAATTCTATATATAATTTGCGATTTTTCATTCATTAAGGGAGGAACTTTTTGGTGGAATACACACACAAACCCTAGTACGAATTTCAGAACTTTTTAAGGGTTTCATACCCTTATTTCTTCCATGCTTGATTAAAGATAAGTAATCCATCAATCATTCAATATATCTATGTGTTGTTTGATTATATCTTATGCTTGTCTTTCTTTTAACATGCTAGGTTAGGTTTATTTGTGTTTGCTTAGATCTAATGAAACCTAGTTATTGATTATTGATTGAGGGTTTGTTATTAATTGTTGTTGGGTGAATGATAATCGATGTTAGGCTTAAGAAAACTGGCTAATCTCCTATATGGTAACATGCTTGAACGTCTTAAGAAACATGAATCGGATGTGTACTACGATTTTAATAGTTGTGTTTAATGCATAAGTGACTATTAAGGAGGCCATGGTTAGGATACTAAACGTGTCGCCATAGGAAGATATAGAAGCTTATAGAGTTGGGGAAGATCGTACACGGCCCTACGAATGGTATTAAGGAATGCAACCCGTCACCCACGCAATTGTAACAAACTTATCAATCAATAAAAGATAGCTAGGGAGTAATGAAGTCTAAGTAAACACATTTTCTCCTTATAAGTTTTCTCATTTTATTTTATTGTCATTTTATTTTTATTGCATTAGTAGTTTATTTGGGTTAGTTGACTAGCAACTAATTCCGCCAACTCTTCCAAAACCGAGATTTTTACTTGCTTTCCATAAAATATAAAAATACAAAAAGAATCTTCCCTCACCCCTAGACCTAATTAGACTACTTTCAATCCTAACGAACACTATTCCCTGAGAGGACGATCAATCCCCCGGTACTTGCCACTACACTATACTACATCGGTCAGGTACACTGCCTGGTGAGGATTGCAAGCTTCTCAAGATCCCTTGAGAGGTAAAACCTTTTGCGTAGACCGCAATCCACGCATCATACTCCTCCACTGTGGAATAAACCACACGCCTCTTCTCCCCCACCACACTCCATCTTCAATCTCCCTACATGTATACAACGTTGTACTTGGTTAGCATTATCAAGTACAACCTTATCCCTCTTTTTAACCCCACCTTTGCAGTTGATATCTCGCTTTCAAGATCCCCAAAACCTGTTTTCAAACCCTAATTCGTCCAACATATTAAATACACCAAATTATTGTCGCTTTTCTATAATTGGCATCATAAAAGGTATATTCTATCTGTTATTTATTGTTTTTTTTACTCCAATTGCCTTAATTTATTATAAAAATCTGTTTATTAGGGTTTCTTAAAATTAGAGTTTTGATTAGTTAATTTTTTTTATACAGGTTTGATGGACCTACCACTTGATGTGGTATTCAAATACACTACAATGGTATTTTTATGTTTGATCCATTAAGGTATGAATAATGTAGAGAACTTGTAATGGAGGCGTCATCAAGTGATAGGATAATGTTTAGCTGTCTGTTAGATATTTTGCTTGCTAAGATAAGGCAAAACATATGGGCTTTGTTCATACGTATTCCTGAGTTAGATATTGACAGTGGGGGGTTAAAAATCATTGAAAGGGATGCTGATGTCCATGTCTTGTATGATCTAGCTAAACAACATAAGATAGTAGACTTATATGTTGCTCACTTTCCCCAAAATTTAGCTCCCTATTACCACCAGAACCTTTGTTTAGAGAGTTTGGACTCTGAGGTTACATCTAAAAGGAATCAGCATGAAAGGATGAAAAAAGATGCTGGTAATATGTCTATTGAGGAGTTGATTGCTTGGGCTGAGGAAGAATCTCATTCTCCTTACTTAAGGTCTCCCCCCTTAAACAAAGGCTACTTGGAAAAGACTTTGATGGTAAGGTTTGGTTCCATAGACTTTGGCAAAATGATGATCACTTTTGTTATGATTACCCATTCCTAACTGAGGATGAGGTATATAAGGAGGATAATGTTGTACGTGATAAGGTACCGCAGAATGTGGATGTTAATGAGGTTGTAGACGATAGGGCTGTGAGAAAGGATGTTGTAGAAGATATTGCTGTAGAGAATCAGGTGGTTGATATGGTTACAGATGATGTTGTACCGAATAGGGTTGATGAGGTAGTTCCGGAAAGGGTTGATGATACTGTGGTGGGTAATGAATTGCGAAAGTGGAAAAGAGTACAAAAACATTCACCATCAGATGACCAAGAGGCCGAAGAATCTAATGATGATGAAGACGATGAAACACCAGAGGTTTTTGATGGGGCAGGGCCCAATGGATTAGGACCATTAGTTAGAGAACATGAAAGCTTCATAGAGGCTTTGTTGAAGAAATTAAAGGGTAATGGAGTTGGGATAACAGACCCTTTTTCTATTGTTCACGAATCCAAAAAGAAAGATGACAAGTACCCTATCTATGATGATGATACTCACTGGAGATTGAAGAAACCAACGGTAACACTTATATTTCTTTGTTATTAAATTATCTTAACCTAATAATTGTAACACATGCTTACTATACTTTTAATTTGTAATAACAGCTTGGACAGAAGTACCCAAATGTCGACAAGTTTAAAGAGTGTCTAACATATTATGTGTTGGCAAATGGCTTCTCAATTTGGTTTGAAAGGAGCACAAGAAACAAGCTCATTGCAAAATGTGGTCAACGTAAAGAAAAAGTTAAGGATCCAAGCAAAGGCAAACAAAGAAATTACCTTAAGCACCCTTCAGAAACAGCTGGTAGCTCACATTGCCTTTGGAGGTATTACGGGAAGATGCTGAGAGGAGAATCAACATTCCAGGTTATATCTTTGAAAGATACCCACACATGTGTTAGGAGTTTCCATTATGGCAGGTTAGTTAATTATAAGTGGATAGCAATGCAATTTGGAGATAAGATTAGGATGAATCCGGAAATAACTTTAATGAATTTAGCTGAACTAGTTCAAAGAAAATACAAATCCAATGTTAGCCGTAGCCAGTGTAGGAATGTTAAGATTTATGCCTTGAATGAAAGAGATGCTACCATCCAGGATCATTATGGGTTGCTTAGGTCTTATACAAAGGCATTAGTAGACTCAAATAAGGGTAGTACAGTGAAAGTAGGTGTCACGGTGAATCCTAATGAGAAAACATACTTTGAAAGATTTTATATATGTTTCAATGAGGGTTGGAAACTAGGGTGCCGTAGGATACTTGCTTTGGATGAATTTTTTTAAAAAAAAAGAAAAAAAAAACCATGGGGAAATTTTAACAGCGGTTGGTAGGGACGGGAATAATCACATATTCTCAGTCGCATGGGTTGTCGTAACAGTTGAGAATAAAGAAAATTGGAGCTGGTTTTTAGAGTTGTTGGGCGAAGATTTGGAAATTTCATATGGATAGGGTTTGACCCTAATGTCTGACCAGCACAAGGTAATAAATACCTTTTCTTCTGATTTTCATGTTTATAAAATTTGTTAAGTCAAAATTTTATTTTACTTTGCATACTCACAACACCTAATATGATATTTTTTACTTAGGGCTTAATTGAAGTTGTGAAGGCTGTGATGCCACTTGCAGAGCATCGCCAGTGTGCTCGGCACATATAAGAGGGTTTCAGGAAACAATTCAGCGGTGAGGAATTCAAAGGCCTATTCTGGAGAGCTGCCAAATCATCATACCCACCGCTACATAAGAAGGTGATGGAAAAAATCAAAAGGGCAAATCCAAAGGCACATGAGTACTTGGTTAACAAAGATCCAAAGACTTGGTCAAGAGCGTTCTTCAATGAAGGGGTTTGTTGTGAGGCAATCGAGAATGGTTTTAGCGAATGTTTCAACTCAGTATTGGTAAGCGTAAGGCATAAACCAATAATTACGATGTTGGAGTGAATGAGAATCATTGTAATGGAGAGGATGCATACAATGAGAATGTTAATGGAAAAATGGACTGGTGATATTTGCCCAAACATTCAAAAAATACTGGAACGTTCAAAGGATCGACAAAGGTAACAATTTCTGTCATTATTAGTGAAGATCAAATTGTTGATTAACAAAATTGGATGTTTATAAAATTTTAATATTTTCACAAGTTTTGGCATGTGGTCCCTTGTGGTGGTAAAAAATTTGAAGTCAGGAAGGGGTGTGATGCCTTCAGAGTTGATGAGCCTAAAAGGACATGCTCATGTAGAATGTGGCAGCTATCAGGTTTGCCCTGTTGTCATGCCATAGCTTGTATATTTAAATTGGGTAAGTATATGTTGAAGAGTATGTCCCTGATTGTTTTAGGAAGGATAGATATTTATTAGCTTATAGTCAGTACATGAAACCTGTTGATGGAATAGACTTTTGGCCAGATTGTAGTAACCTTTATAGGATTTTAGTTCCTATTGCGAAGGGAATGCCTGGTAGGCCAAAGAAAAAGAGGGTCAAGGCAGCACATGAACCAAAGGCCGGTAGTCATAAGATTAGTAGGGCAGGTGTAGTAATGACTTGTAAAAACTGTGGTCAAACCGGACATAACAAAAATGGGTGTAAAAACCAAAGTATGCCTTATGTCCATAAAGAAAAAGGAAAAGCCGGTAGGCCTAGAAAGAAACAAAACACCCAGGAAGAGCTTGTAGATGATCATGAGATTCCAAGGTTTGTGAATAATGACATTAATGAGTTTGAGATGGGATCGTCAAATATGAGGGGGGTGTTTAGTGATGGCAGAGTATTTTGTATGGGAACAAGGAATAAGAGAGGTGGAAGTAGTAACAGAGGTCACTTGAAAATGAGGGGGGGAAGACAAAATCTGGTAGGCTTATTCCAGCAGAAAGGGTTGGTAGGATGGGAATTTGGTTGGCTATGGATGGTGCAAGTTTAGATACAATTGAGGATGAACAGAATTTGAATGCAACTATGCCACGGACAACCAATGTAGCTGCTAATGTGGTCAACATTCCAGGTAATTGTTATTTAAGTTAGATTTGTAAAGTTAATGTTATTAGCGGCTGGTATTTAGTTAACATATTAATGTATAACTATACAATGTGTTAGGTATATACACAAGAATCACGAGTTTTTAGAGATACAACAATTGCCAACAATGTTGTTACAAGATCCATGAAAGCCAGTGAAGCTGAGATAGTTGAAACTAAAATAATGAAATCATCTTTAAGGGGTGGAAGAAAAAAAGTATTGCAAGAGGTGGAAGAGCAACAACTTCTGTTAGAGGTGGGAGCACTGCTATGCAAGGAAGGATAACAAGGAGTGGAATACATCAAACTATCAAAGACAAACAAGATCTGATCCACCACAACCTATGCAACAAGCAGCACAAGCTATACAACAACCAAGACAAAGACCTGCACCTCCAATTGTACCACCCAGAATGCCAAGTCAAATGATTATGCTTAAAAAATTGTCAGCACCTGTTACAGGACCTGGTTCAAGTGTTGACAATGAAATAGTCCTTGACTAGTAACAAAAAATTCACAGAAACACTGCACATATTTTGTTAACAGTTGTATGTGCAGAAAAACATTATCCATTTGGATGTTTATGTGTAATTATCTTGCCCTATTTTGTCCATGGAAGGGTCTAGTTTATTAGGATAACAAACTGATATAGTGCTGCATTTATTGCCACTATTAAGATATGTAACATATGTAAAGTAGTGAAGCTTATAATGCCACTGCTGAGCCCTATTTTGTTCACTGAGGGCATTTTAGTGTAGGTAAGTTGTGTGTGTTCTAGTTATAACATTGTAATGTGCATCTGCACAAACAGTTTATGTTATGAAAGAACACCTCCTTTGGTTATAAGTTGATGTGATTCATGTCATTTGTTAGAGTCGGATAATATATGTTTCTTGTAGGCTGCAAATGTAAGAAAATTAGGAAATAAAAATGGTTACCAGCAATTTAACAAAATAGAAACCAAAAGATGTTCCATTTCATTGCTACATCATATAGTATCTAACATCACTTTGTTAGATACACTACATTGTACATAACATAAACTGCCTTACATACTCAAAAGACTAATGCATCCAACATTACATGAACCCCTAATTTCTAAAAGACCCAACAATTACAGCTGCAATTAACACCATAAGCAGAATAATAATACAAGTGGAACCAACCAAGAACATGTCATACACTTTTCCCTTCACTTTTAACTCATTCAAATCCTTGTAAATGACTGCAATGGAGACATCTTCAGCTACAAAAAGCTTTTGCCCTTTACTTGCCTTGTTTGCATTTGGCTGTTGACCATCAACTTGGTGGGTAAGGCAGTTAAGGTTGCACTCCTGTATCTCATTGTCCTTATAAAACTTGAACATAAGGTCCTTGTAGTATTGTGATGGCAACTCATCATCAACAAATTCATACACATCACATTTATTTTCTTTGTTCTATGCAATTTGTCAAACAAAAAGTCAACAGCAGATAACATATAAGAACTAATGCAACGTATCAGAAGTTAGTAACTTACATGCGTTGGACACGCTTTGAATCTTCGACCAGGATTTTCAGGAGTCCAAGACACTTGTTCATAGATTGGGAAGTTACAACCACAATGTGTCATACGAGCAATCTCTTCTTTCGTATATCTCCTTCGAGAATAACGAGATGAGGAAGAAGATGATGCCATGGTAAGTAAGAAACTGATTTATGAGGTAAGGGAATTGGATTATAGAGTGTGAATTTGATAGTATTGATAACTTAAGTTTAGGGTTTGTGAGTGGTAAATGAAATATGGAAGAAAGAGTAAAGTGGGGAAAAATTAGTTTTATATATAAAAGATAATAACAAAAAAATGAAATACTGACATGAAAAAAAAAACCAATGAAACCGGATGACATGGCATAAACCGGCTGGTGGAGTGCTACAATGCACACAACAAGACAAAATAGTCGAGTTTGAGGCACAAATGAGGAAAAAAATTTGTTCGTTACGTAAAAGTGATTTTTTTTACAAGTATGATGCTTTTTTTTTTTTTGTATTAGCCCAAAGTTTTTATGTGAACATTATGTGATCGTAGCAAACTTCTAATACTCTGTATTATATAAGAAAAATCATGTACTGCCGCTAAAGTTAACTAACAAATGTTGGATAAGTTCTATTGCAAATTAATTTGCATGTATCTTGTACGTGTAACTATTTTGATTCTTAGGTTGCTATTTAGATGCTTTGTTTACAAGTTGTGACTTTGTGTAATTTAAGTAAAGGTTATGCTTTTTTGACAGAGATCGAAGACAAGAAAAGATTATTTTCTTTTTAGGGTAGTTTCTGTGAAAGAACGATAAAAATAATAACATTGGTTGTAAACTTGTAATGCAACTTAAATTATTTTCTTAACATAAGAGTATAACCGTTATTACTGCTACAAACTTTGGTATCATTTTGTGTTGATCTTAGACAACGCCATCTATCATGTATTCGTTACTCGAAAGTGGTGACAATAGTGTACCTCTTTTTGCATCTACACATTCACAAAGGTCAAAAAAGCAAATTGGAACTGCAAATTTTGTACCACAATCGCAATCTTCACAGTCTCTTTTACTTTTACAAGTGCTTTTACAAGCGTAAGAGAATTGAGGAAAGTTCATCATACCTGTAAAAAAAGAACAATATATTAATCAACATCACAAGAAGAGTATGTGTTTGTGCATGATAATAGTATATGTGTGTTATATGAAGCGAATAGATACTAACTCGACGTCAAAATCAGAAGCATGACGAAAAAAGCTATTTGTGAGGGAATTCTCTCCATTTCCTAGTAGCAAAAATGTGTTTCTTATTATATGATTAACTTGAATACTAATGAGAATATTGAACACTGAAAAGAATCATGGCTATATATATCAATTCTTTGTGTTTCAGTTATTAATTTTTCACCTATACATAAATGTCAGCATTAAACTAAGTGTTATTACTTCTTAATTAGTGTTTGTAGAAATGCATTTTTTTATTGAATTTGTAGGTACGTTTTCATTTGTACCACGAAACATACTTTTATAACAAAATAAACAAATACTTATTACTTTTCTTTGTATATATGCTGCACTATTTACTAAATCATGTCGAAAATATGATGTACTATTTACTTGGCCGGCCGTAGGATGTCTGCCTGGATTAGGTCTGTGACCTGAGAATCCATAGCCTGAGACTGTTCTAGAGAAAGAATTCGCGCGTTTTTTCTGCCTAATAGCTGGTGCGTATTGCCGGTATTGGTTTAGTCCTAGGCTATGTTCGGATAATTCTCTAGGGACACCAGTCATGTATGATAGTTTCCATGCAAATACACCTAAGCTGTTTGCTAGCAGCTGTACTAGTATTCTAAAATTATATGAAGTTCTTTATCCAATAAAAACAATGTTATAAAGGTAACTCACACAATTCTACTACTAAAACGTAGAAATATCAAATACACTAAATAATACGGAAATAAGATAAGTTGAACTTGTGTAAGAATTACTTCTTAATTAATTAGAAAATTATAACAAAAAACAGATAGTATAAATAATACTCAATTAGTATGTTCAATTTGATATTGGATATAAGTGATAAGCCCAGGCATGTAAAGATCATTAAAAAAACACACAATGTAAAATGCCATGACATAGCTTGAACTTGAAACCTCATGGATGAAAAAGCAAACCTTACCAGTGATTATATTGCTTATAGATTTGACAATTAGTCATGTTCAAGTGTTCAACTCATGCATGTGCTCAATAGTGGATTCTATGGTATCTACAGCTTTTTTAATCAATCTGATGAAATGGTATACACGTAAAGGACCAAAAACTTAAAATTAACTTTAAATTGATAATCTTGAAAGTTACATTTAAAATTTACAAATTGAGATATACCATCACAGAAACTAGAAATCCAAACTATCGCCATAATAATTGAAAAAAAATTCAAAACAATACCATTGCTTAAAACTGTTTTTAATTAAGCGCCAAGAATTTTCTCATACAGTATCACCCCAAAACATGTATAGAATGACTTATGCATCTCGCATTTGATCTTTCCTTGTTCCACTGGTTATTATTGATGTTGTTGGGGAGATTGATACATTGGACTTTTCTCTAGCTCTACATCGTTAGCCACTGTGGGATTTGTGGTCATTTGTGTAGCCGAAATTAAGGTAATATAAGCAGCGATACCAAATACCGCACTTAATAGAGCTAAAATAGCTCCTGCTGCATATATACCAGGCTTCACTACATAACATGTTATCACATAACCATATGAATCAGCATCTCCACCTGCTTCATTGTTTAGAGTTGCAGCTGCAAGCAATAGAACCACGGCTACAACCGAAGCTACCCTGAATGTTGTTAACACAATACATTTATTAGTCTTATATCTGCATGTTTAACAATAATCATGACATATAGAAAAGAATAAGGTTGCTGCTTGATACCATGAGAGTATGTAAAGTACTTTTGGAATCATGGTCGAATAAGAGTCGTCTTTACGACAACAACTACATCCACCAAATGTAACGCTTATGTAAATTCGTGTAATGATTGTGAAAATGGCGGATATGAATCCAAGAGCGAGAGCTGGACTGCTTGGATAAACACATGTATCATCCTCAATATAAACATCAGAAGACTGCATGCATAGGTGCACACAACATAACAAAGTTATATAAATCAGAATTTATGTCTGCTAGAGTTATAGGGAAGTTAAGGAACTATATATTTTGCAGTTTAAACTTTAAGATGTTGATGTTTTTACCTTAGTTGCTGTGGCCTCTGCCGCAAAACCTGTGGCAGCAGATATTATTCCAAGCAAAGCAACAACTACGCAGAAGCTTATCATTTTGATCTCCATCTCGGACTTTCTGAGTTGTGTTTGAAAGTATGGAGTGTTTATGAAGAAGCCTTAGGATGAAGAAATCTTGTGACGAAAATGCAAGTATATATAGATGGATGATAGCTTAAAGTTAGCTAAACACTTGTGACTGAAACAAAGTGTATATTTAAAGAATTGAATATTGAAGTGACATATTTTATATTCTTAAGTCAACCAAAGATGGGTCAGAACTTTTGGAGCAAGGTAACTTATTATTCAAGTATATAGAACGTTGTAGCAGTTGTAACTAGTAAGCAATAGCGAAGGTGTAAAAAATACACCGTTCAGATATCCATTTAGGGGAANGGAATGACTTATGCATCTCGCATTTGATCTTTCCTTGTTCCACTGGTTATTATTGATGTTGTTGGGGAGATTGATACATTGGACTTTTCTCTAGCTCTACATCGTTAGCCACTGTGGGATTTGTGGTCATTAGTGTAGCCGAAATTAAGGTAATATAAGCAGCGATACCAAATACCGCACTTAATAGAGCTAAAATAGCTCCTGCTGCATATATACCAGGCTTCACTACATAACATGTTATCACATAACCATATGAATCAGCATCTCCACCTGCTTCATTGTTTAGAGTTGCAGCTGCAAGCAATAGAACAACGGCTACAACCGAAGCTACCCTGAATGTTGTTAACACAGTACATTTATTAATCTTATATCTGCATGTTTAACAATAATCATGACATATAGAAAAGAATAAGGTTGCTGCTTGATACCATGAGAATATGTAAAGTATTTTTGGAATCATGGTCGAATAAGAGTCGTCTTTACGACAACAACTACATCCACCAAATGTAACGCTTATGTAAATTCGTGTAATGATTGTGAAAATGGCGGATATGAATCCAAGAGCGAGAGCTGGACTGCTTGGATAAACACATGTATCATCCTCAATATAAACATCAGAAGACTGCATGCATAGGTGCACACAACATAACAAAGTTATATAAATCAGAATTTATGTCTGCTAGAGTTATAGGGAAGTTAAGGAAGTATATATTTTGCAGTTTAAACTTTAAGATGTTGATGTTTTTACCTTAGTTGCTGTGGCCTCTGCCGCAAAACCTGTGGCAGCAGATATTATTCCAAGCAAAGCAACAACTACGCAGAAGCTTATCATTTTGATCTCCATCTCGAACTTTCTGAGTTGTGTTTGAAAGTATGGAGTGTTTATGAAGAAGCCTTAGGATGAAGAAATCTTGTGACGAAAATGCAAGCATATATAGATGGATGATAGCTTAAAGTTAGCTAAACACTTGTGACTGAAACAAAGTGTATATTTAAAGAATTGAATATTGAAGTGACATATTTTATATTCTTAAGTCAACCAAAGATGGGTCAGAACTTTTGGAACAAGGTAACTTATTATTCAAGTATATAGAACGTTGTAGCAGTCGTAACTAGTAAGCAATAGCGAAGGTGTAAAAAATACACCGTTCAGATATCCATTTACACTCACTATTGTTATTATGAAAGATGATTTACCATCAAATCTTTTATATAATAAAACAAAACCCCTAGTGAAAATTTTACATTTCAAAAAAAATCAATTCATTCCTTATTAGGCAATAATGTATTATTTTTTTATATTTTTTGAGATTTTACTTTATCGAAAAAGGAAATTCCTAACGGATGATAACCTAAAGCTAACTATTATGATGCCAGACAAATACCTTACGATCCTTATTTGACTCTAAATACTATTGCATCCAAAAAATTATAAATCACGTCTCCAACATTATCACCACCATTATATCATTATATATCATACATCGATCATCATCACCAACAAATCGAATCATCATTAATCCGATCATCATTGAAGTTCAATCTCAATATTATGACAAATAAAAGAGAACTCAACATATGCTAAACCTAAAGAAGAATTAGGGATCAGGGTTTTCATGGCGTTTGTGTTTAAGGATCCGGGTGATGAGGAGAAAGATGGGTCGGCGAGTTTGAATACGACTGAGATGGTGTCGTTGTAGCACGAGGTCGGTTGTGGGGGAGTTTTGGGAGCAGCTGGATGGTGAAGGTTACATGCCGTGTTTGTATTTTAGTTTGGAGTATAGAAAACAGTCGTGTTTGTATCTTTATATATGTAAGCGCATTATGGTTTCATTTGAAACCATAATAACTAACAAGCCAATGAAATGGGAATGTTTTGCTTACTTTTGTTACGTCAAACAGACTCTAAAAGACAGGATGCAGCATGTGGGAAAGCTAATATGTAGCAATTTATGTGGAAAGCTGGATTCAGAATTTAAGAGCTAAGTTTGGCCTAGAGGTTCTAATTGTATCGATGGGGAAGACAGTTTGATGTTGCTTTGTCCATTGGTTGTGCTAACAAATTGCTAATGGTTATAAAACGTTGTCTTTTATGTTGAAAGGTGAGTAGAAAGTTTCTAACATTTTACCAACATATAAAAAGTTTTATACGATGTTAATGTCTTGAGGAGTATTTATATCGTTTATCAGCATTGGTAAAGTAGTAATATATAAAACTACGGAGTAAACTATGCCAACTTTAAGTATATAGATAAATTTGTTTATACTGCGTAACATGACTTATATGTGTTTATAGAAATTACAGCTTACAAAATTCGTACAACGCCAAAAATTTAAGAAGCATTCTAAATGCCGGCCGCACATCTTTAAATTGATTGTGTTATAGCTATACAAGTTAGTGCCAAGTATTATTAGATCAAGTATAATATTCTTTAGCCCGTAAAGCTCAAAGGACATGGGACTCAAGTATGTGACTGGTAAGCCGTGTTTCTAATGCTCAACAGAGAAAGAACGTGTAATCAATATTCTTTACACATGATACAAATACGTTATTATTCTGCTCATTATCATGAATTAGTCTGTCCTCTTAAAATGTTACTATGCTTTTTAATAGATAAAACACGTTATTAAAAAATTTAGAAAAAACCCCGTGCGTGCACGGGCATTATAACTAGTAAATATATAAATGGGCACGCCTCGGGACCCGAATCACTAGGAAATCCGANCAGATAATTAGTTGATTAAAGTTAATGTTAGTTATTTTGAATGGCAACAAGAATAGTAACCTAAACAGATGTCTCACA
The DNA here is from genome assembly GCA_014162995.1 of Artemisia annua. Taxonomy (NCBI): domain Eukaryota; kingdom Viridiplantae; phylum Streptophyta; class Magnoliopsida; order Asterales; family Asteraceae; genus Artemisia; species Artemisia annua. Next base: position 15,201 of record LBNU01019141.1, read on the forward strand.
AAACACTGGAAAGTAATTTAGTCAAATCATTCTATACCTTGACGACATAACCATCAAATCGATGCAATGCTTTTTGATGAAGACAAAGATTGAAAGAAATGTCAAAAAAGTACAATTCCATTATAAAAAAAAAGAGAAAAAGACAATAAAAATGTTACATATTTCATTAACCTAAAATTATATAGTAGTATCAAAAATGCTTACTGTACAAAAGGAGATGTCTATTTACTAACGATTTTTTTAAGAACGGCATCACACTTGAAAACTGACATCCGAGTTAAACCATCCAAATGGGCACGCCTCGGGACCCGAATCACTAGGAGAGACCCGCGAAGGGAACCCCCTAAAACTCACGGCTTCGTACTAAGAGAAAAATCCGGATTTTCTTTGTCACTTGTGACACTCGAACCCGGGTAAAACCCCTCTCCAAACTTTGGAAAGAACTCAGGTGGCCAATTGAGCTAAGTCAGTTGGTTATATAAATTTTGATAATGTACCACTAAATTTGTTTTGTATAATTCTCAACTTATATTTGTCTTATCATTTGACGATATGTTTTATAATTTTATTGAATGTTACAAATTGATATCAGTTTAATAAATTTTCTTTTCTTCACAAGATTGTTTATTTCATCACCGTTAATTAGTTTATAGGAAAAACTGAAGTGGCAAGTTGGCAACCTTTATAAATCAAGTAGAATATTACTATACCAACATTGGTGGATTATAGTGAAATTAGCAAGAAGTAAAAAGACACCGGTTGATTTGTTGTAATCTAGCGTAATTTAGTGTAATTGTATTCTGATTACATTAATTCAGTAAGCATTTTGGTTTGTAGAATGAAAGGAATTTTTGTTCAGATTACATTACGTACGCTGTTTGATTACATTACGTACACTGTTTGATTTGCCACGTAAACTGTAATTCCATTCGCTCCAATTACAATCAAGTGATTGAAAGTTTTGAATTACGTTTTGTAACTCAGAATTTTGATAAAAGTTCTGAGGCCATTGGCTGCAACAATCCATCAAATCGCATTTAATAAACTAGTTATAATACCCGTGCACGCACAGGGTTTTGACATAAAAATTTTATCATGTATTTAATACCGAATATATTGTGTTAAAATATTTTGAACTTTACATTTATTAATTTAGTATAAGTCAAATTTATTTTGCAATAACAATGCCTATTAAAAATAGTCGCAACACCCCTGTATTCGACTATTATTACAGTTCCAAACACCCCTAAAATTAGCAATTGAAATAGTCTCAAACACCCTTGAATTCAGCTATCAAGGCTGTTTCATGCACCCATCAATTCAGCTATTAAAAACAGTCCCAAACACCTTAAATTCTGCAATTAAAACAGTCATAAAAACCCTTTAATAACTATTAAGACAACTATTAAAACAATCAATCACCACTGAATGTAACTATTAAGACGGTCCAAAACCCTTTAAAAACTTACTATAATTAGTAGAAAATAACAGTCCCAAACTCCAATAACTTAAGTAAGTCCTACTTTAGCAAACCGACTCATTCTTTTCGCAGTAGATTTTCAAGTGAATGAGACACATTAGTTACATCTCTTTCTAGATCATCATTATTTTATATTACAACAAATTCAAAAGCAATTAACTCATCAAATACTTGTGACATTTGTTTTATTGTTGCAACTCTGGAATAAGGTTAATGCAACACATATCAGTGCCTGAGACAAAGGCATTTATATAACGTTAACTTGGGATTATGTGAGTTAACCGTTTAAGTATATGAAAATTCAAGAGACAACTTGATTTTAAAACTCAATAAACACATATACCATATAAGCAAATTATTATATCAAATATATGTTCTAAGTAACATTCAAAGTAAATCCGTAGTTGATGCATCCGGTGTAGTTTCGGGGGTTTTTATGGTTCCTACTTTAGCATACTTGGTGATGAACTTGTATTCCCAGGCTCTTAATGTGTCAAGTTCGAATAAATAACGCATAAGGACCAACTGGTATATAAAACATCCTGAAAGAAACATCAATCAGCTAATACTCAAACTATTGGCACAAAACGTACACTTTTTTTTCTTCATTTCTTTCGAATTTAACAACGCGCACAATACACTTTCTGCTAAAGTAATAAAAAATAGAAGGTGCAGCCTAATAGAGCATATCACTTGTCAAAATGAGTAAATTAGCTTTGTATAACGTTTTTAACTGATAGACATGCTGAGGTTGATGTTGATGTTATTGTTTAACTTTAACTATTTATATCATGTTGTACAAAATGTGTGAGTTTAGTAGCACATAATGAGCGTTAATGAAGTTAAAATATGCTCCGTAAAGTTTTTAAAATATTTTTATGGATATTCATATATAAATTTTAAATAACAATTTCATGAGTCGTTGTTATAAGTAGAATCGCGTATATTTATTTTCATATCACAATAACTCGTGCTTACCATTTGATATTTATATTCCCGTTACTAATAATTTAGCCGTATTTAATATTCAAACCCGTGTACGCATAAATTAAACTTTTAAATATAATAACATGAGTCCTTATTTAAAAAATATTCTAATAGATGAAAGTCTAAAACTAACAATATTAAAACTAATTCGCATATTTACCAAATTTTGTAATTTTAATGGATAAAAGCCTAAATACTAATACTAATACTCATGTAATTTTAAACAAAAAGTTAATATTATAAAGTATAAGAGGTATAAAGTGTAAGAGGTTGTTTGTGTTTTTTCTAAAGTTATTAAAAAACATGGAAACTTGTAATTTTACACTTAGCTCTATATAATTTATTTAAAATTCAACCACTAAAGTTTTATTAATTACTTCATCTTTTTTTAAGTTTTTGTTTTCATAAATTTGACACCTATATTTTTATGCATTTTTTTCTTAACCAAATTTCTCCACCAAATTTATTAAGTTTGACCAAAATCAATTTAATTTTGACTTTTCATTGACCAATCATATTGCTCGATTTCGCCTACGTGGCAAAATCGAGCTCTCCTATTAGTCTAAATTTTTTTTCAATGAGAAGCGTTTTCCAAAAACACTCCGAAATAATGTAATTCTTTTATTATATAAAAGATAAAAAGGCTCATAGCTTTGGAACCATTTTCCGGTTTTCTTAAGCTTAGAAAAAAGTTCATAGCTTTGGAGCTATTTTCTTAAGCTTGGTCATGACTAAAAATTCAAAACATATGGTTTCAAAATCAACATTTCATTCAAAACTTCAAATGTACAATTCCACCCCTATTTAGCGAAACATCTGTTTCGAATTTGGCATGTTGTAATCTAAACTTTTCGTCATATTTTTGTGGCTAAACATATGGATACCTTCGTTGCATCTAAGAACCTGGAATGCTAACCAATCTCGTGCTTTCATAACGGTCATGGGATTTTAACTTCCATGTTCCAAACCTGAAAAACAAATTTATGTCAGAAAATGCTTAATACCCCATAATTGATGGGTTTTCAGAATTCAGCAATCAATTTTCAAACTTATATCCAACCGCTAAGTAATGAGACTCAATTTCATTTAAGCTATTCGCAAACAAATTATTCATGGGCAATTTGGGGTTTAATTAATTACTAAAAAACTAAAGTAAAGACGTAAATAGTGGGGTGCAAGGAAAACTAATGCAGAAGATAGTGCTGGAATTGCTCATGTCTATAAAGCATAATAATCAAAATAAGCAAGAAAATATAGACACAAACACAACTTTTAATATATTTTTTTGCAGCCCCTACCCAACACGAACCAACTGTGGCAAACACACTAAAAAATAGTAGCTAAAATGCGCAGAAATAAACAACACACACACGACATGCTTGAGCCATCCACCACAACTAAGCATCAATTAACAACCACTAAAACAATGACATGTGTATCAAGGTGGATTATGCCACCAAAAATAACAGAACTTCATAGCACGATCGACCCTTTTGTGTGAAGAAATGCGTTTTTTTGATACCCTCTCGCCCATGCAAGCAACATAGGGTATAACATTACTGCTAGCAGGGTTGTTAATCTGCCATGGCCACCAGCGAATGTGATTCTTATGTCATGTGTGATGGACGAAGAAAACTTAAATCTAGCTGAATAAATTAAGGATGTAAAAAATATACTATAATGACTACTTCCAAAAAAATTTACCCTTAATAGTCTTTTTTCGTTTGGAGCAAGACAATGACTGTTTGATTAGAGATCGTATTTCTAACGGTTAGTGGTGTTGGAATTGGTCTAGAACAAATTTAGGGGTTCGTAACTCGGCCTATCTTATCGGCATGTTGACTGAGATTGGTCACATTGTTATTGAGTCGGATGAGGACACTTGCGTTTGTTATCTAGCTAGCCAGTGACAGAGAATTTTCTGTTGGTGTTACTCGACGTCACATAGATAATCAATCATCTATTGCCTTCTCTGGACCTTGCAACGATTTGGGATAAAACTCTCCCTTGAAAAGTTAACATCTTCATGTGGCGTTTGAGGTTGGATAAGCTCCCGCACCGGATGAACCTTTCTGCAAAAGGGATTGATATTCATGAGATGTCATGTCTGTCTTGCAATATTATTATATTAACGTGGAATCAAGCCAATATATATATATTTTCTTTGGTTGTGATGTTGCTAAGAGTATTTGGAGGCTTGTTCCGAGCGTGGTGCGAAACTTCGATGCCTTTGTTCACTTCTAATTCTCATTGGAGAGATTGGTTGAACTCGTGCCCGTTCACAAAGAGAAGAAGCATCATACGTTTATCGTCATTGTGTCTACGATATGGTTGATATGGAGGTATCGCAACAGTGTCACATTTAGCTATCACTCTTTGAGGAAATGCGGCATTTTCGATAGTATTCACTTGTATTCTTTTTCTTGGCTTAAGTTTAGAGGTAGTAAGATTAGTAGTTGGACTGATTGGTTAAAATCTCTTATGTAATTTCTAGCTCTTGCTAGTTTTCTTTTGATGTATATTATATTTAATTTTGATGTATATTATAACTAATACTCCGTAATAAACTTGTAGATAAGAATGGTAAAGAGAGCATAAGTTCAAGATTTAAAAAGCTTCCTATCGTTTAAGTTTTGACCTAGAAAGACTTGTAAATAAAAGGTAGTTAACAAGTGTCTTTTCATTGCGTCAACTATAATTGAAGCTACAACATACAAGTGTCTTACATTTCAAAGAAGACAACATGAATGACATCAGAGTACTTTTTACTATCCTAGTGAAGAGAACATATAATCAAATTACTTGCAGGGTGTATATAATATTTTAACAAGCATACATATTAATGTTACAATAAGTTCTCTATAACTGCAAGAGCAGATATTTTCTTATAACGACAGGTCGACTGAGGTTATTAAATGGAAATAATTATTACCTTAAGGGGATAGTTAGGAACGAATTAACTTATCTCCATCTTTGAGTTTCTATACTAAATATGTATGTCAAGTAATTCAAAAGATGACGGCCTCTCACGCCCATGATGATTAAAATCACATGAAGTCGAATCATGGTCTATAACCTGCAAGGCCACAACCGAAATACAAACATAAGTAGATAAACTAAAAAATAACATATCTTGTTAGTTAGTGAGGTTAGTAGAAAGTTAAATTAAGAAATAACATTTAAGTCATGCTGCAGGTGATATGGAATAATCGTAAATTTCAGGACGTCCATTTTCCGTTCACTGTCTGATGCGTATTCTCCTTGACATATCCAGTAATGTTCTATCGGCTGTGAGTTGGTCATAGATGCGAAGGGAGTTTCTCATATCTAGCTACTAGGGTCTTTTTCGGGCTGATTGGTGCTGAGTTCCTTGTTCGAGGATGTCAATATACCTTTTGTCAGGCGAGTCAAAAGATATTACTAATCTCAATGAATTTTACTTCAGTTGATGCCGTGTAGAGCCGTTCTTTGTAAATGTACGTTCAATTTGTTTACTCCCTACAGTTCGTAATGCGCTCATGGTTCGTCTTTCTCGATTGTGGGACGTTTTCTTATGCAACGGTTCAGCATGTATGTCTACTGAAGTAGTTCTAGCGGCGGTTTCTGATTGACTCTATTAGTGGCTTCTGGATATGCATTCATCCTTTCTAGGCGCAGTAGGGTTACGAACCGATTTCTTCAACGCCGAAGATATCATTCTTTTGTGCGGTTGTCATACGTTAAGAGCACGTCTCTTACGGCATATTTGTGTGGATAGGCTTTACTTTACTTCTCTTTCGTCTCTCTGAGGCTCATGCATATTGATCAGTATAGACTCTGGTTTGGTTGATGCGGGCTTAGAGAATCATTTAAAGAAGAGTATCCTCGCATTAGATTCGCTAGCATTTTTTGCATAGTGTAATTTCGTTGGGTTTATGTGCAAGGTTACCTGCTTGCTAGTAGTCTTTGTAGGCTGTGAAGTCACCGTGCACATTCATTCAAGATTTTTAAATGTGCTGCTATCGCAGTACTCGCTGTCTGATTTTATTCACTAGTGATGTGTTAGGATGGCTGGTGATACCATAGTCTTTTAGGTATTAGGTATTCCGTCGTTCTGTGGTCATCTTGTTCCCTACGTCCGATAACTGCTAAATAAAGATAAGTTAAGAAGCGTACTTTTCCTTCCAGTGAGTTGTAAGTTGCAAGAAGGATTACTAGAGGGGTGGGTCTGTTACTCAAGATGTAGTTGTGTATCACGCTTTCTCATTTTTATTGCCATTTATCGGTTCGGGCTATTACTTCATTTGTCGGGATTTTTTGTGTACTATTTTGTGCTCAGGGATTTTTGTCTTCAACAAGGGTATACTCCGTAGGTCAGACTAGGGTTTTCTTGTGCTATAAAGGTGTTCGTGCATAATGTGGTTTCTTGTGTATGGTAGGATAGATACCCAGTGTTTTGACGGTTAGAAGCGTCTGTCAGGTTTATGTAGTGACTGTTGTAAGGATGGTTCTCTTATTTTTTGTGTTGGATCAGGTAACGTCTCAAGAAGTTCTTATGTTGTGTAGAGGACAGTCAGCTTTAGGTGTGTATAATAATTGGCATTACTTTTAGAATTAGTTTGGTTGCTTGGTGTTTCTTGCGCGTTGTTTATATTTAGATTGGTTAGAGGTTTCTCGTCTAGACTGTAATAGTAGTTATATATTTTCCATAGCAGGAGCAGGCGGTGTTTGTTGTTATGTATATAGGATAAGATAGCTTGCTGTTTTACTGGATAATTTAAGCGTTATTAATATGACCGGCTGGCATGCGACAAGGCGCTAGATATTACTAATCTTCCAAGTGATGCCATTGTAATTGGTTTGGCGGTGGAAGATCTAGTATTGCCATTGAGTACCAACAGTTTTGCTCCCTCAGCAGCTGTTTGTGAGTGGCTTTTTTATGCCGAGAAGCATCTCCTATACATCCATGCGTAGGTGTCCTATAATTTGGCCATAACTCATAATTCTTAGCTTGCTTCTACGAGTGCCCTGTGAGAGATGAACCGCACTTGCTTAAGCTGATTGAATTCGACTGTATTTGTTTTCCTTACCGACTTCTTACTTTGAATACAAGTTCGTCTAGACTTCTTAATTTGTGCAATCAGGCTGGGAAGATATGACTGTTCCACTATTGTGAGCATGTAGACGATGAGGCAGTTAATTGGTTGCGTTGTTTATTCATAGCTTCGCTCCTGGGTCGCTTATCTGTTTCAATGGTTGGTAAGGTTGTGGCTTTCTGCTACCGAAAGTCTTGAAGAGCTGTGAATGTTTGAGGCAACAAACACTAAACCAATTACGGCGTTGGACAGCGCGGGTGGGTCGTCTGTGATAATTGTTGGGAGGGAAGTGCTGCAAGATCAAGTGCATTTGTTTAGCGGAGAGACTACAATTTTTTTGGCTAACTTTGTGTTTCCATTGAATATTCTGCATGTCTGCTAATCTATGGTTTTCTCTATTGTCCTTCAGGGATGCAAATAGCGTGTCCCTTTTTGTCGCGTTAGGTTGTTTCTTTGCTCATAATATTTTATCCCGGTTCTTTGTTATCCTTTGACTGTGTTCTTTTGTGAGGCATATATTACTAAGGTGAGATGCTGAAAGCCATTCTAGTTGACAGCAGTGCAGTTTGTTACTGACTTTTGTGTTGGCAAGAAGAGAAGGTTTGGAGCTCCGATGAGAGCCTGTTGACGCACTCTATATGAACGATTTGTTCAATGTTGTTTGAAATGCATTTTCGTGCTCTCGAATTCCGTGTAAATGTCTAGAGATAATCCGTTCCCTTAATTGCATTGAATTCGCCTTACTGGTGGATGTTTTCTAAGCGCATAGTTTGCGAATTCCGGACTGTTTGTCAGTGGAGATTATTTTCTTCGCTATACCCTGTTGATGCGAATATCTCTCTAGGAGTCAGTATGGTTTCCATCGGCAGGGCGATAGTCTACAATGGTGTGTGTTTTGCCGACTTGTCGTTACATTCTGTCATAAATGGTATAGCGAAGCCTTTGTTTGGGAGGCTTACGCCATTGGGGTAGATAAAACAACTGGAGGAATTAGTCTCTCAGTTCATCTATCCGCTACACTATATGCTGGCTTGGTATGTTATTTGTGATATACCTTTATACTTAACAAGCCGAAGTGCTTGCCTGGCTCCTCCTTAACAAAGGACTTTGTAGCGCTTCATCGTTCGTCGAGATACTGTGTTAATCTGTGGGGACTTCATTAAATGTATTCTGGTATGTGAACACTGATAGCTTTTTTGAATAGAGTCTTTGTTTGAGTAAGATTTCTCCTTCATCGCAAGTGAATCGCTTGTAATCTTCAAAGCTAGATCTTTTCGTGAGACATGCCGAAGTTGTAAATTGTCTTAGGGCTATTCGTTTCTATTTGACAAGCGTTCTAGTGAACGCGTATCGTGATGGTTATCCCTTATATGGCGTATGGTTGAATCTATATAGCCAATGTCTTGACGATTGAAGGGACAGTCATTTTTCTACTGGGATAATGGTTACAAATTACTTGTATATGTCTGAGTATGGCAAAGGTTCAATAGCTAGACTCGATGACGTGCATAAGACTTTAATTGCAAGTCTAATTGTACCTGTATGATATGATAGGCTGCGTTTCGTTGGAGTTTTCTACTGAACAAGAAGGTTGGCAGGTTGAATTGCACCTCGTACCAACTAGGAATTAATTATGAGGGCTGCTACACCAGGTTTGGCCGATTATTTCGAGTGTCTGCGCGATTCGAAAATGTTTTATACGGTGACTCTCAGGGTCACCTGTTTCATCTATCGTTTTGACGTTGAAGGCATGCGCCTCTTCTTTTTGTCTGAATAGATGCGTGATCGCGCTTGAGGACGCACAACCTTTGTGGCGACGCCGAGGAAGGATCTATCATCATCGCTCTTCTCTCACGACGTCTTCCTCTGGACTTCCAGTTTCCGGTGATCGCTATCGCTCGTTGTCCCGAGGGACTATCTGAGGAGAGTCGTTTTTTCTGCGGCGCTTTTGCGCCGCTTTTCCTCGGGGCTTGAGCTTGAGAAGCTTTCGTCTATGGGATGACCGTCCCCGTAGTCTACCGTGGGATTCTTCTAGATCAGAAGATTCCTCACTTTGGGAGGTGCCTTCCTCTCAACCTGTCGTGACTCTTGCGACTCCATACCTTGGTGTAGAACGCAGTTCCGCTCTCGCTATCGTCCTTGTTCTTCGAGTAATGTGAGTTTGATGGCGTGCGAGTCTAGTTCGACACTTGACGCGCCTCTTGTTTTGTCGCGCCGTTGGTAGCGCGTGGGGGAGGTCATTGAGTCGAGCCGACTCCTTAATCTTCTCTCTGGCCTCCTCTTGTACGGAGTGTGGTAATGTATCAAAATTTGGTACAGGATTTTTTAACATTTTTCTTGAGTATTTTCTCGCAGCGCAGGAATCAATCTTCCAAGGTTGAGCCTCCTCATTCGGCGACTCAGGCGCGTGGTGGTAGCTGTGTTGTGTCACAGCGGTTCTACTTGTGGGGGGGTTGGTAAGATGGTTCTGGAGGATCACTCAAGTGTTGGACTTACGTGTAAGTCTGAGCAGTCTGCAGAGGTACTTCTTCCGGTTGGAAGGATGTGGTGTTTCTAGTTCCTGATGAGCAGGCGCACGGTTGTTCAGTGTTTTTGCTAGGGGCGCATCAGGGTAGTTCTCCTTGGAGGTGTCACTGCACGCGTCTTATCCCAACGCGGAGTTCCCGGTTGTGAATTTTGTGTTTCGTCATTGCTAGTCCTTAAGTGTTGTGTCCCACGATGGCACTAAAGTTTGTTGATACAAAGAGTGGCTTCTTGTTGTGTGTTTACTTTCCTCGTATCATTGAGTTGATTATGTGCTTTGAGACTATGCGCACAAGAAATGACAGACCGTTTAGGCTTATCGATGGATTGTCTTCCCCGATTATCCTCTCGGCGTGAGAGTAAGTAATCGTGTTTTTAAGGTTGTGAGTATTAAGGGTTGTAAGATCGTGACTTTGTGAGAGTCATAATGCCGCTCACTATATAGACACGGATCCTTATTGTTTCGTGTTCGAACTTGGGATAACCCGCGTATGCGGTATGTTATATACATCACTAAATTAGGAGATTACGTGTTCACATTCCTGAAATATTCATTGGCCGTTGGCCTGTGGGCCAAAGCCGTCTAATTGGTAGTCAATTAGTATGAAAGCTGGCCCTACGCGAGTGGGGTATCTCTCACCGCGAGTGTCATCCTCTTTTCATTGCGTGTGGTGTATTGTTACAGAGGGTCATAACACGGTGTGAGACTAAGGTCATCACATACCATGAATTAAAATATCTTAG
>LBNU01019143.1:2565-25298 GCA_014162995.1 Artemisia annua
AATTTTGTAGGTAGAGTTAGGGGACTACATGTCTATATAGGGAATTTCACCTACGTCACCGACTTCGTGATCGTTGAGGATATTCATCCGGCAATAGACGCATGCTTAGCCCAAGTAGTTTTTGGAAAGCCGTTTGTTGAGGCCTCTAAAATGAATTATGACCCATCTCTAGGGATAGTTAGATTCAAGGACGAGACTGATGATATAGCTTACCAAATGCCTTATAAGATAGAGCAATACCGACTCTTGTCGAACATCGAGAAGGAGCACAAGCAAGCGGTCTACTATAGGAATGACAAGGATAGAAGTAGAGGAGTAGACTACGTCATGAGTAGGATATTTGGGTTCTACAAAGAATGCTTGCAACTAGGTCCGAAATATAAGACTAAGCCCGAGGATGACCTAGAGGACGTGACCAATGATGGAGTCACATAATAGAGCCCGTGACTTTGAGTCTAGCTACAAGACTCGTTAATAAAGAAAAGCGCTTCTTGGGAGGCAACCCAAGCTTTGTGTGTTTATTTGTTTGTTTGTTTGATTTTATTTGCTTCCGTATGAATGTTTTATTTTTATTGTTATTGATTCATGTTTCAAACTAAATTGTGAAAATGCTTTATTTTGTTTTTAACTTCGTCTTAACTACATATAAAGGTATTTTGCAAAAGATAAGTGTAAGGGAAATCTAAATCGGTTTATAAGAACAAATGAACATGAATCATAACAATATTAAATTGACATACATATTAGTAATTGTTTGAGTCAAATGCTTGTATCGAGTCATAATGATATTTTGCAGGATTTCCAGGAATTAAGAATTGACCTTTTCCAGAAATTTTCCAGAAACTTAACATGAAAATCTGTCAGATCACTTCTGACGGCGTCAAGCCCCAGGTTGACGGCGTCAGGCCCAATTTTGTGGAATTTTTGAAAGTTTTGTTTTTCTTCCGGAATCATAAAATGCTTTGTAAAATCTGTAACTTACAAACTACAGGAATCTGCAAAATATTCATTCCACAAGAATTATATCCTTATACAGATTTATCCATGGTATAATTTCTAAATTATACCATGTATGATTCTTGTGGTTATGGATGAATCAAGAGAAGAAAGAAAGAAAAGAAAGAAGAAAGAGGAAGAAGAGGAGAGGATAGAGAGAGAAAGAGAAGAGAGAGTTGGAACCTTAGAGAGAGAGAGAGTGAAACCAAAAAAAAGAAAATAGATTAGGAAGGCTCACCCTTTCCAAGGATGGAGAGGGTATTTATATGTACATGGGTTTTTGCCACTTGGGCTTGCCACTTGGGCTGCGGATCAGGTATACAGTGGGTAAAGACCCGTCCTTCTTCCGCGAACACTAACTACTTCTATTCTTCGTTTTACTAACTATTTTAACTACTACGAGCTAAACAATGCTTAATCATATCTAGGGTGACCGAATCTTTCTTATACAAAAATCGTATTCCTAACAATCTCCCCCTAAGGGAGGTCACCCCTGGAAATAAATCTTGAATACTTGCATTGAGATCTCTGTAGATTCTTTTGTAGCTCGTAGTTGTTGATTCTTCATTGATAATCGACTCAAGATGACTTCCTTGATGTATATGATGATCTTTGACTTTGCTCTTCGCTCTTCATCCACATAATTAGCTTCAAGTCATCTTTGAGTGAATGTGTCTCTTTGTGATGTTGTGATTGTCTTTGTGTTGTCATGCTTACACTTTTCTGGATCATGATCTTCTGCATCAGAGTTGTGGAAGCATAGTTGAAGCCCATTCCTTGATCATGATGTTTTTATATTTGTGGTTGTAGTTGAAGTGTAAGCATGAGATGATGAATCTGCATCTTTTCAGCAATCGGCATCAATCGTCGGTTTCTTTATCTCAGGTGTGAATACGCCTTTCCAACATGCCCATACATCTTTGTTGAGTAGATCTTCACGGTTGAAAAGTTCTGACGACTCCTTGTAGATGTTGGTATGAGCATGTGGAACTTGAGTGATGGTGGTGAACATGGTAAGTTTGGTATGTTGAGCTGCATAAAACTTGGTTAGTAATAAACATACCGGCACTTACAAGTTCGGACTTCGAGATCGTCAACAGCATAGTGTGAAGACTTTCTCTAATCCTTACCAAGGCCGTTCCTAATCGGATGCCCCCGAAAGGGCTTTCACTGACATACCGAAGTACACCAACGATTAGGTGAGTCGCTGGAGATCACCCCACGACTGTAGACCTTTTGGAACACCACCGTACACACTAAGCGTAACCCACAAGAGATTACCGAAGTGACCTGCTGTCAGGGCTGTTTGATGTTGACCCTGGCAGGAGTTTCCACTCAATCACTGGGAAATACTTATGTATATTCCCTCATAAGTGTTCTTGGCAGATTGCTAAGATCTGCGTAGGACTCAAAATATTACATCTGGTGTCCTTAATGTTGAACAACCAGTGTAGAAGTATCAAGTGTTCCTATGAGATCTTTTGATGCATCTCTTGGCTCTAGACTCGATAAGTGCACATTGGTTATCCTATTCGGAGACTAGGGAGGGGTCTCCTGTTTCAATATCAACTAGCTCTAAGAGACTAGTCGATAGTTTACACCGGTTCCCCGTGAGAATGAAACAAGCTCTTTTAAGAGAACTTGAGTGGCTGGGAGGTTTAGTGCAGTGCGTCACTGGGTCCATGACGTCTTTATCTTCAATACCGATGTTACCTTGGTAACAATCAGTAGCATATGAATTGAACCCGGTTTCTGCCCTAAGGTTGAATAATTGGAGGGCCATTTCTTTTCACCCTTTCTCATTTCATTTCTTTTTAATCCTTCAACCCCTTCAGTGCTTATCGAGACTTCATCACTAGAACCTTGTTGGGTTTGTTCCAGTCCTAGCTCAATCTCAGTCGGCACTCTTCCCTTTCTCACTTTTCTCCTTTTTTTTCAATCATTCCTAAGGACTTCTAATCTATCTATTGGATTGTCCCTGGGAAGATCCCTCCGGTTCTGGTGGATCATGGAAACATATACCTAACCTTACCATCCTTATAACTCCATGCATTAGATTAAATTGGTCGGTCTTTTGGTATTTTTCCACAATCGCCATATAACCAAATCATTGAAAATTCTCTCAAAGTGTTTATGATAAAGAAACACATTTTGTTAACACTTTGAGAGTTTTATCATTTTTCAAATGCTCCCCCTTAACATGTGCTCATAGGTTAAGAAAGAAATTTGCACATGTCGGGGTGAGTTGCACTTACTTGAATTGATCTGATCTTAATAGACATATACCCTAGGGACACGTTTACGTTGCTTAGTTAAAGGGATCCATTATCAGCTTTTAGGTGATAACTAGCCCTAATAACTAACTTGAAGTTGTTAACATTCCTTAAAAAGGAAGTTAGACCCGTCAAAGTATATATCTAAGAAGAGTTTCTCGAAATGGTACTTTCTACTTAGACCAGTCCTCTTCGAGACACGTTTACATCACTGGTAAACCAGCTTGAAATTATTACCCGGCCAGGACTAGTCTTTTCGATTCACGGCTTTTCATGTTTCGTCAATTCATGAGTCAAATTCTGAGTCATAATCAATTCACGGTTTCTACTTATTAATGTAAAAACACGCGAAAGACTCTTAGCCACTTGCTCCCCCTCAATATGTGCGCATTGATTGAATCAATTTGAAAGTTTTTAAAACTTTGGCACATACGGGTGAGCTTTCATTCGAGATCATTTAATCATCAATTTTTAATCACTTGCTCCCCCTCAATATGTGCGCATTGATTGAATCAATTTGAAAGTTTTTAAAACTTTGGCACATACGGGTGAGCTTTCATTCGAGATCATTTAATCATCAATTTTTAATCACTTGCTCCCCCTCAATATGTGCTTTGATTAAAATTCAAAATCTTTAAAATTTTAGCACATACGGGAGCGAACCTTTTAAGTCCAAAACATCTTTTTAAGTCCAAAACCATCACATTAAAATCAGTTTTCATATTTAAATCTCATTCTCTCCCCCGATCATAAAATTTCAAATCTTTTGAGATTTTGTGATCCCAATTGATTTAAATGTTTTTCGAAGAAACTTTGGAGAGACATGTGATAAAATTTTAAACGTTTACTGATTTTGAGACACTTTTTGAATTTCACTGTTGCTGGTGTACAAAGCTTTTAAAGGAGCAGAAATTTTGAGCAAATACGCTCCCCCTCAATTAATGACCCGTTTTTAATTTTAACGTTTAATAGCCATTAATGTGAGCGGTAACGTATTTGAGAAAATTTAAGTCCGATAGCCACCTTGTAAACCACAAAATATCTTTTGAAGAATTTTAGAAGAAAGAGATTTTGGGAAAAGAAGACTTCTCTTCTTTTACTAGAATGGTTGCACTGAAGCGTACAACTTTTCGAAGGATCCGCACACAGTGAAAAGTAATCCATGCCCGGATGAAATTCATCCGTTGTTAGGAACAATCGTCTTAATGGTATCAAAATTGGTGATGCGTTTTCCTCATTTTTTGAAAACCGGGTTGCTATCTGAAGTAATAGCAAACCATAATTTAAGTGCGGGTTACAGTCTGAAAATAACTGCAAGCCATATAAGGCATGTTTTGAAAACATTTTGAACTTCTGATCGAACTTCGTTTAAAAACCCATGTCATTATTGAATGACATTTCTAGGACCGTAAATGTTATCGATGCCAGAAGACATGCCTTAAAAACAAACTATTTTTCGTATTTTCTATTTTTCAGATTTTTTTTGGGTTTTATAGGTTTTATATTTTTGTATTTTTCTTTTCTGGGTTTTATATAATATATAAAAGGATATTTGAAGCGAATCCATTACTCCTCATTCTTTTCCTAAAGACATTTGAGTGATACTGGCATAAGACTCTCCAAACCAAGTTGCTGGAGAATAAATCGAAACCGTTCCCCAAGAAGTGCCTTAGTGAAGAAATCAGCCAGCTGAAACTCTGTCCTTGCGAAGTGAAGTTCCACCACACCACTTGGAAAACTTTTGATGATAACCCTTAGCAGCAAACCTTGCCTTGTATTCAGAACGTTATCATGCTCATCAGATTTCACTTTAAGGATCAATCTAAGAGCAATAATCATTGCACAGTCTGGAGATGGTGCCAATTCCCATACTTAAAGTTGATAGAATTCATGTCTTTCTTCTAGTATCGCATTAGACCAACATTCGTCTGATAAGACAATCTTAAAATCTTTAGGCTTGACTTTGGATAGTATGGAATTATGAAAGCACCACAAGGCATGTATGTTCAGATCACATCGTGTGGACACCGATTGAGAAGGATTCTCATTATAGTGAAGATCATGTGGTAGTGGATAGGAAACTGATGTGCTTGTGTTAATATCTCCTAAAGAAGAAGCCTTAGATGAAGATTCAGGAGTAACTGTGTTTTTAGAACGATGCAACACCAGGTGGAGCNCGGCTCGAAACATTCATCAACCATTAGATTAGCCAATATCTCCAAATCCTATCGGTAGGAGGTACATAAGGTACATGCAGGAGTGATAAACTGTACAAAACCTGAATAAATTGATCCAGGTGTCAAAGGTTAAGTGCGGGTCCTGAACTGACGTGTACAGAAGCCATTTGCTCAGACAGCTCATAGAATGTGATGTGAACGGATTCCAAGACTTGTCGGGTTTGTAAGTAGTAGATTCGGTATCCCTTATGATCTGTAGCATAACCAACGAAGAATTCAATGACAACTTTAGTGACTGCCATTAGTATGGTAAGAAGACTTTCTACGCTGGTGTTGACATTATTGGGTTGGTGGGTATACTTCTTGCATCAGCGCAGTTGACTAGCCGAACAAAGTTGATCCTTTTGTGAGCAATAGTCTCGGTAGACGTTGTTCAAGAGTAGGATCATTTATGGTACCAAAGTACAAGTCATTAACACAAAGGTACGATGGCCACGATTGGTTCTTTCAGGCCTTAGACAACAAGTAGATGTGAGAGGGCTGCATTATGTCAAATCGAGATGGTGTACAAGATAGTGACCATTTTGCTTTGAAGAAGATTAACACCATCCAATTTTCTGATAAAGTACGTGTGTTTACTGAAAGCTACATCGAGATTGGAATTCCAAAGTTGACCAACAGATAACAAGCTATGCCCAAGTCCTTCCTCGTAGTATACCCTGGAAATATATTCAGTCATCAGAGACATAATCTCCATACCCCATATGTGTGTCAACCTGGTAGTTCCCGAATCTAACTATCCCGATAAACTCATTCATGACATTCTTGAGCCCTGAGCAATCACTGATTAGTTTAAGAAGATGTTGACATGAGTACCAAGCAGAGAGAATCAGTCGGTATGTTGAAGAAGACAGTAATCAACACCTCTTAAACTTTCACCACCAAAGCTTTTGAGGTTCCTGAAGTTGTAGATGCCATGAAATAATCTTAAGCGGGATTTTACAACTCTTGTGACTTAAACCGAGAGATCGATTCTCTCCCAGGATTTTTCTAAAGTCAACAAAAGAAACCGAAATATGTGATATTCGAATAAGACATAGAGTGAGGTCTTGGATAAGTTAAAATTAGCAATAAGTGTCAAGTCGTGACGAGTCAAGTTACAATAGATCCGATCATAATAAGTCAAGTTGTAAGCATTTAACTCACAACGTCAAATTACATTCAGACTAATCGAAACGACTCAAGTCACAACAATTCACCAAACACTAATAGTTAACAAATCACTAGACTCTCACAGCTGAGTTAATCACTAGGCACCACCAAATCGTCGAATTTTAGCCTCCTCATTATGAAGCTTTGGTAGCTCAGCAAAGTATCATCTCACGCTTGAATAGTTCTTCTCATCTTTCTTCCAGCTGAAAGGCTGAAGTAATGCGTACCAAAAGTATCCAGAGACCACTTCCCCATCTCTTCCCCCGCGTAGGTGGAATAATACATCAAAAGAACGAGTTAGAACACTGATCTTCTCTGTGGTTATGACATTTAACTTCCCGAAATAACTTCAATTAGAAAGAAGTATAAAGCTCATCACGTGTACTCGTTGTGCGTTCCGATGTATGTCTCCTTCCCCTTTGCTAGTTTTGATACTTCAGAATCAGCCACACATTTTTGCACAATAACTTGAAATTTTGTGAGAAGAACAACATTTGCTTAGATGTATCCTGTGAGAATCAACTGCTACAGAAACACTCTCTGACTATCATTATCAACCCTTATATTCAGTCGGCTATTGCTATGACCACATTGTGAAGTAAACCCGATATTCCCAACTTGAAAATGAAGTAGAATTCCCCGTTCTTGTGACTTAAACTTGCACCAATGTATGACCAAGAGCGGTGTAGAGACTACATGCAACATCGAATCCCTAAGTACTTTATACTCTTCAACCAACCAACTATCAAGTATAAGACGTACATCACCTCTTGATTATCGACAACTCTGTGTGAGTTGTGACACTGAATGTGATAGTTATTTTGTGGTGATAGAAAAGAAGAATTACCAAAATAACTAGATATCCAAGTCTTCGTCAATGTAGAGATTAAAAGCTCGAACAAGGATCATCAAGATACTAAGTACACTCACCCGTGTAATTTCACTTCAATCTCAAATAAATAATACCAAATAAACTCTGTGATCACTAGACATTCCATTTCCAAATTCTTAGGCGACATTTTCCTTTATATTCTTGTGGTTGATTTAAGAGTGCACATTAGAAGAAACAACAATCCATGAAGAAGGGGATTCTTCAGAGTCCGGTTTTTTGGGAAAGGAATACCAGAAGACGGATTATTATTCATGTGCAGCTTCAATATTGTGATAGTCATCATCGACACCTTGAAGAATAACTGGAGATTGGGTTTCATGAGTATTCTGAGAAATACTTCAAACTAGTGCATCTTGCTCAATGGAGATGGAAGAAGATGAACCAAGAGCCAACAAAGACCGAAGAAGGAGCTTTAGAAACTAGATGTTCAACATTCTTTGAAGCTTGGAAGTATTCATCAAACGTAAATCCCAGTCATTCTTAGTAAATGGAGCATTAGGTGTCTAAGGAGAGTCGAATGACCATTCTTCAACCATCAATCATCATGTAGTAAGTGAATAAAAATACACTCAATCATGTAGTTTATTCACACGAAGTTTGCCATTTTTGATTGAATACACACAAAAATCAAAAATTGCATACAACGTGAGTGAATAAGCATACACTCAAAAATTTCATATGAGGTTTGCCATTTTTGATTGAGTAGCAAGTGAATGAAAAATACTATCAATCAAGTATTTCATTCACCCAAGTAGCAAGTGAATGAAAAATACTATCAATCATGTATTTCATTCACCCTTCTCCCCCTCAAAGATTGCAAACGAGGTTGTAATTTTTGATTGACCAAGTGTATAAGAATTCGATTAAAGATAGATAGATCTACTTGATAAATGAACGAACATGGAGAAAGCATGAAGCATGTTGTTGAAGATGATCAAAACCAAGAAGATTTCTCTTCTTCCGAAGATAGGGCGCACTGAATCGTACACCTTTCTTGTCATTGATGAACGGGGCTTGAAGTGTTGTCAGTAGACACCATAATGATGAAATTGAGACCCGAGGCTTGAACTGCGGTGTTCAAACGTCATAATGATGAAGAACGAGGCCTGAACTGATGTATTCAGACGTCATAGTCATTTAAGAACGAGGCTTGAACCATTGTGTTCAAACGTCATAATGATGAAGAACGAGGCCTGAACTGATGTATTCAGACATCATAGTCATTTAAGAACGAGGCTTGAACCGTTGTGTTCAAACGTCATAAAGCACATGCATCAACATCGACATTCCAAAACTCTTAAAGCTGGAGAAATGAATGCTTTAGGCCTCCAGACTTTGAGTTTTATCATAAAGTGAATGATTGATGTACCTGCAACTGAGTATGGACTACCTGCACTAACATCACAAACTTGATTGCATATATATGGGTTAGTGACAACAGTATCCAAACCCTTAGGGGTTTCACGATCAACCATGGTATTGCCATTAGTGAACAACTTTCCGGTAGGTAACCACCTAAGTCCGATGTTCTTAAAAATTCTACCAGTTTGCATCCACTTTTGGCAAGATCTAGGATTGCTAAGTGTCTTATGCATAGTGGATGACTTACCACAAATCCTAGGTTCAGCAGGTTGCATCTTAGCAATGTTCCTCAATAAACAAGGAGGCACCATACGAGGTTGTGAGCCTAAGATACCATCCTTATGAAGTAGAGCCCTTTTCCTAGCCTTCTCTAGATCACTGTTCTTATTCAAGTCATTTATGTTGTGCGAATCTTGAATCTTAATGCTTGGTTTTGACTCTGTTTTCGAACTAATCCTAGAGGAGCTGAGAGCAGGAGTGGCTACATGTCTAGGTTTAGCAGAACTAGAAGCAATAGACTTAGGCAAATAATGTGGAGTGACTAGTTTTGTCAAAACTTGTTCCTCATCAACTTGGGAGGCAAACCGAGTTTTTGAAAACTTTGGTCGTTCAGATCTAAACGCAGTCAGTTGTCTAACAACTGATTGGTTTCTATTTGATTGTAAAACTGGTTTCCCCAAGATTGATGGTTTTGCAAACTTATTGTTCACACTATTCCCTGTTGCTTTTCTTAGCTCATTTTTTAATGCTGCAATTGTGAAACCCTTTTCCATGAGTTGAGCTTTGAATTCATTATTTTGGGCAATCAAAGAAGTTGTTTGTTCTAACGTCTTAGTTCTTGTTTCTTTGATTGTCTCGTTAAGATTTTTACACTTCATTTTCAAAGACTCATTTTCCACAAGTAACTTAGCCACATTTTGTTCAAATTCAATAGCATCACAATCATGTTTAGCCTTAACTTCACTACACATATCACACATCTCAGTAACACGTTTTTTCAGGTTGTTGATTGTCAAGTTCTTGGCTTCTAGCTGAGCTTTCAAATCATTAATCATAAAGTATTCACGGAAATCAGGAAGTTCCGGATTTTTACATGGTTGATTAGCTTGAAAACTTTCTTCCTTTTGTTGCATTGCGATTTCAAGTAAAATACAATGTTTTTCAAGTTGCAAAAATCTCTTTGAAAGTTCATTAAAAGTTTCTTTATCAACCATATCATTTGATTTAAAAGCATCAGCCGTCAACACAGAACTTAACAATTTATCACGTTCAGCATCCTGATCACTTTCTCCCCCTTTATGGCTCATATTTGTTGAATTAGACATGGTATTGTTATTAGTCTTTTCCAACAAATTTGTGTCATAAGTGAGTTTGATTTGATCAGTATGCTCCCGTTCATTAGAGAGCACATTATGTTGAACAGTTAAGGGTACCTCAGCACATGACATTTGTTCGTTAACCGGTCTAAAATCAGCATCCATGCCCTGGGTGACTAGAGTCACTGAACTGCTGGTAGTGTCAAGCTTATCAGTCTCTAATCCTTTATGCATTGTGACACCTAACCCAACATCCAAAGCTTTACCCGAATCGTCAATACCATCACATGATTGTACCAGGGTTTCCTTCACTTTGTCGTCATTCAAATGTCTGTGCCGTGCTCTTTTCTCAATGAACGCCTTAACATCACCCATGAGTTGGATGAGTGTATCTCTGAACGTGTCAACCTCAATTCCCGTATGATCAGCAAAGCACCTTTTCATCATGTCACTGTAGTGGTCATACTCCAGTGTGAATTTTGAATGAAAGAACACTTGGAATTGTTTGTTGAGTACACTAAGAGCAGCCATGGATCCAGTTTTGGAAGATATTCCTTGGTCAAGTTGTTGTTGCAATTGATCTAAGTAAAGAATCATTGTGTCTGTGAAAGTCTGAACATCTTGACCAAAAAGTGTTTCAAATGCACATTCGAATCCCCTTTTGAAACCATTTCCCTTTAAGAGTACCGAGAGGTGTGAATGAAGTTGTCGGAAGCATTCTAGGGAGCTTTTCTCTGCGTTATTGAACAATTTATGTGACTGAAGAAACTCTTTCACTTGAGAACTCGAGCATGAGGATTCCATTGTAGTTGATCCAGATTCAAAACCGGTAGTCTGTTGTACTTCGTTGGAAATCTTATGGTCATCCATCATGTCTTACAATTTGAGTATATCAGAGATGACCGAATCTGACTTAGTCGACATGATTGTGAAAGTGCACGGGATTTTACAATTCCATTATTTAAACCGAGAAATAGATTCTTTCACGGGATTTTACAAAATAAAGAAGAAACCGTGAGACACCGATTAATTGAATGTGGTAAAGGAAGATTGTTGATGACGTGAAGATGGGTGAGGTCTTGTTGATGACACGGGAGTGATTAATTGAATGTGCTTTTGTTCAATAAACCCGAAAATATCTCTACCCAAACAATAATCACTCTCGGATATCGAATCTCAACCAGAACCGTGGTTCAAACTTGTATCCCAAATTTACGAACACCAAAATTAATCAAATATCTTGCAAAGAATTATACTAATATCCTACACAGACCCGGCACTATATTCGTCCCATTTGTTAAACATTTTCCAACAAAACGTACATACAGGCCCAACACCAAACACGTCAGCCCAAGTCCAATTCCACAATAACATCCACCAGGTTATGTGGCCCAAGATTGTCAATACCCTAATTCCACGCTATAAAACACTCACTAAACTAAATAGCACAAACCCTAATCACAAACACTCAGCCACCAAAACTACGCCTTTCTCCCAATTATCTTATCCCAAAAACGATGAACACAGATCTCCCTTGATTTTGTTTAATTCGAGTATCATACCAACACTAGATTGATATATGTTGATGTTACACCATACGAATCATATATTCATGAACCAATCACGGGTGAGGTTTGTTTCGATCTTTAGTATTACTTGTATCAAACCTAATCAAAAGAAAAATGAAAGCATAAGGTTTTTGTTTCTCTTTTACTATTCGTATATTACCAAGAAGTGATGCTTCGAAAATAGATCGATGATGTAAGCTCTCTTGTGGTTTTTAACATGATAACGAATCTATGTTCACACAATGAGGGTTTTCTGAGATCTTGGCACGTTACCCCTTTTCTTGTATGCGTTTTTCTTTTAAACCGAATGAAAGGTAAGATGAAACACTATTGTTTTTTTGTTCTTGCCTTAGATTATTCGAATATTATCAAATGGGTTGTTTGTTGAGTCTTGTTAAGGATCTATGATGAGAATCTTTTGTGGTGTTGTTCTTTGAACGACTCGTATTTTACACAACGAGATGGCCTGAGATCACAAAGCTTGTAGTTATGTTGTTACTTATGTCGAATCACATGTCCTTCTTTTTTTTCAAGCAGATTGTGTTTGGTTATTTCTCAAGTGATTCGGATATTCAGTTGAAGCTAATCTGAGATCATGGTTTTGTAATACTTTATCAGTTTCTTGTCATAATCTAACTCGGATGAACCACTAGATCTAGAGGTAACCGCTGTTGAGATGATATTTGGGCAGCGTATGGTTTAGGCAAAGTACATAAAAGGAATTAATCGCTACTAAAAAGTAACCGCTGCTAAAGAAACGAGAAAGTAGCCGCTGACTATTTTTAGACTAAGAGAAAACCGCTGGATAGAACTTAGACGGTAAGACAAAATATAAACTTAACTGCTGGACACAACTTAAATTCTGGGATAAGACAAAACTGTCACAGTCTTCAATTTTTGTCTTCTTTTCTTTAAAAAGCAAACAAACAAAAACCCGAGTCAGAAATAATGCAAACCGCTAGTAAGAATATCTAAACTTGAGCCAAACCGCTGGTAAGAACAACTAACAATAAGCAAACCTCTAGTAAGAACAAACCATCAATTAGCAAACCGCTGTCAAGAAAAGACTTAAACAAACCCACGAAATTCACCCAATCATTCACTATCCACGAGAAACAAGCTATCCAAGCACCAAACTAAGATAATCTAACAATCCTAAACATAAAAGTACAACCATAAGACAAATCAAGCCACCAGATAAGATCAACCCAAGGTATTCTCAAAGACTACCATTCGAACCATAAATGAATACAAGAACATACATAAATCCGAGTATGCTATGTCCTAAGATGAAACCTTGGCTCTTCATACCAATTGTAGAACACTAAAATTATACCATGTATGATTCTTGTGGTTATGGATGAATCAAGAGAAGAAAGAAAGAAAAGAAAGAAGAAAGAAGAAGAAGAGGAGAGGATAGAGAGAGAAAGAGAAGAGAGAGTTGGAACCTTAGAGAGAGAGAGTGAAACCAAAAAAAAAGAAAATAGATTAGGAAGGCTCACCCTCTCCAAGGATGGAGAGGGTATTTATATGTACATGGGTTTTTTCCACTTGGGCTTGCCACTTGGGCTGCGGATCAGGTATACAGTGGGTAAAGACCCGTCCTTCTTCCGCGAATACTAACTACTTCTATTCTACGTTTTACTAACTATTTTAACTACTACGAGCTAAACAATGCTTAATCATATCTGGGGTGACCGAATCTTTCTTATACAAAAATCGTATTCCTAACATATCCCGCCGATGTTATGCAGGTTTTCGTGTTTGTTTTCTCAGGTTTAACAGGTTATTTTGGACAAGAAGATGATTTATATTTCGGAAGGGAAGCTTTGAGTGTTCATTTTCTTGGAAGAAGATCTAACCATGTTACCACTTTATCCACCGAGCGAATCAGGGGAGTATTTGATTTCATTATTTACCTTATTTACTTTTACATCTTGTTATTTGAACATTGGGGACAATGTTCATCTTAAGTGTAAGGGGGGTAAATTACGATACCTTAGAGAATGCAATTACGCTTGACTTTTTCTTTGTTTAATGGTAGATGTGTAATAAAACTGAGAGAAATACCTGTTAGGGCAATTTTAGTGCCAAATTTAAAATTTTTTACAACATTTAGGAGTGAAACTTTGATCTTAATGAGCGTCTCATGGATAGGAGTTATATGACTAGCACAAAACCGTACCACTAAAAAAATTTTTCCACCCTAAATATGTGAGGTTCTCCCCTAGAATTGGTAGGAAAAGCATTTATGCTATGATGTGTGTACCGGTAGCACTTAGATTCTAGAACTTGCGATAGGACCATCCCGAATCCACAAGTGATACTACATTCGTGTAGTTAGATTTACTACATGATAAGAGGCATTAGTATTAACCCATTGTTTTAGACATGTGTTTTTGTTATAATTACTTTGACTTCATTGGTCAAGTAATTCTCCCACACCCTTGCGTTATACCCATTTTTTGTTCACGATACCCTTAGTACACCCCTCCAGAGCCTATCTTTTCGTTTCTAACTTTAAGCATTATACTTAAAGGAAGAATTTGTTACACCGCACTTAAATGTACACCCAAATCGCCTTAGCCTACCTTGTATGCACTCACCTTTAGTGCATTATTGTGACAACATTTGTTCAAACCCTTAGTTAATTATCTAATTAATTACATGGTTGCTAAGTCGAGTCATATCCTTGTACATATTGTTTTGGGATGATTGGGACTCATGGGTAAAGTACTAGTGTAATGGAGTAATGGGGAAGAACAACATTATTACCCCATATGTGCTAAGTATTTTAAAAGTACTCCCAGTGTTTCGATTATCTTAATTCGAGTAATTAGAATAGTTATTTGTATAGTATGTAAAAGTTCAAGTGTAAGGGAAGAACCGAGGCCCCTATGATGTATTATTTTGGATGGTAGGGTAAGAGTGTATGAAAAAAAAATCGAAAAAATCAAGAAAAAGAAAAAAAAAATGAGAAAAAGAAAAGTAGAAAAAAACATACGGACTACCATCCCGTTTCTTTTTATGTTTATTTTGTTTTTATTAGTTTTTGATTAGCGTTAGTCGAGTCTAGTCTTGGCTTAGCAACGCCATATTGTACATGTAATTAATCAAGATCTTTAACTCGCCACCAATAAAATATCCCTTATCCAACAAAACCGTGTTTATCATATCCCTACACCTCATTACAACCCTTTTTGTAAAGCCCTCTGATAGTTTATCTTAGGTGCGTACGCCTAGTGGAGAAGGTTTTCGATCCTTTCCCAAGCCTATGGTAATCTATTTGCTATGACAGGTAGTGAGAGATATTATCCATTTTCATTTGTGAGATATAATTCTATGACACCTGAGAGATGTGAGTATCTAAACACTACTTGTGAGGTGCTAGTATGTAATCTCCGTGCTTATTATGATTGAAGGGGAACGATTATTTGTTGTAATTATGTTGACATAAATAATGCATAAACACGTTATTTATATTTTCCGATATCTCTACGTTTTGATGATCACAAAATGTAAAATCATTAAACGTAAGATTACTACGTAAACAAGTATTAAGCTAGTTTATATCAATTTATCCAACTTAATCACTTAAGGTATGAATAAACTAGTGCTTAATACATCTCATGATCAAAGGGGTATTTAATTAATTATTACAAAGTTTATTTAATAATATAAACATTATCAGTTTAATTAAAACACAAAGGAAACGACGCCGTTTTACCCCGCCCTGCCTTGTGCTTTTCCCGCCTTTTTTTTGGGCCAATATTGATCTGGCACGCTTGATCCATCTCCCAGGGTCCGTAATCCAAATCTAGGTTTAATAAAATCTTATATACTCCACAAATCCGCACAAACCCAGAACATTCCACACACCTCTGATCCTCCTGATGATGATCGCCCACCAAAACATACACACATTCAGCCGTGTGTTTTGGGCGCTGTACGGAACCCCAATTCTCATCCAACCCTAATTTATGTAATTACAGGTCAGATATTTTATATAGGTTAATTTAGATGTTGTGTTTTAAAATAATTTATTGTTTTGGTAATTGTGGTTTTATGTTGTGTAGATCGATTGATTGTTGATGCTGGTGAGTTTAGGCTGAATAAGATTGGATTTGGTTGCAACTTATAATTTAAGGTTGTTAAGGGATTGTTGTTTTTAGATTTGTGCGAAATTAACTGTTACTTATTTCAAGTTTAACAATTTTACAACTTATACATATATAAAAAGTTGAATTTTGAAGTTAGGGTTTTGTGATAGGTTGGGGCTTTTGTTAATTGCATTTTTTTGTGATACTTTGGGGGTTTTGTTAATAGCAGTTTTTTCAACTCATTTTGCAGTGATTTCCACAATCTTCAACTCACCCAAAGTTACCATCACCACATACACTAGCAAGAAATCAGACCGGAAAAAGATGTTACTGATCCACTTGCTGCATAGGCGCTTAGAAGAAAAGGAGACATGGGTTGACTTCTTCCATGAACTTTTTGAGTCGTCGTGTTCATTTTGGGAGATGTTGTAGCTTCGTTCATGGTTCAGTTAACCAAGAAGCTACTATGAACAACGATATCCAAATGTCAGTCTAAGTCAATCTCTTCCTTCTTCTTTTTTTTTTTTCTTTTTTCTTTTTTTAAATTGCTTTACTTGAGTGTTTATTAACGTACAGAAAACAGAGAAGAATTGGAAGGAAGTATTGCCGGATCGAAGCCGACTGTTTCTCTACTTACATATAGACAGGGAATGTGTTTTCAATGGAGATGGACTCGATAAATTTATTACACAGGTCAAAATGAGGGAACTGGAAATTTCTTATGTGGCTGCTATAACGAGTTCACAAAGTAGCGTTAAATCTCCCTTACATTGTTATATTTTATTGTATAATTCGTGTGACTTCAGTTTTTTAGCTTTCGTACTTGACAAATATAATATTACTGTTTCTATTTGCGCAATGTCTATATATGTACTGATTTTCGCCTCTTATTAAAAATCTTAAATTGTGCCGATATATATAGGCTGTTTTCTTGCTATATGAGTTACCTACACAGTGCCGATATAATCAATGTAAGTTGAACGGGCAGCTTACACGAGTTTCGTTGAGTTATATCTGTTGGTTTTTACTCTATTTTCTATAGATATGGAGAGCGATAAGCCGATAACTGTAAACCTTATTCTTGGAGCAACGATGGTTGTCTTTGACTTCAGTTGTCCTGATCCGGATATGCACTTGCACTCATCTGCGACTTCTTATCAGCGTGAGTTGGATGCTTAATAGTATTATTACATAGTGGTATGTAGTCTATTCCTTTGTAGCTTTATTGGGTGTTTTGTTTAACTTGCCAGGTACCCGTATACGCAAATGAAGTCAACATGAATGGCTGGATGTCTCTTGACTTATTCTTGCAGCAACATCGACATCTGTAAACCTTATTCTTGCAGCAACGATGGATGTCTCTAACTTCGGTTGCCCTGATCTGGATATGCGCTTGCACTCATCTGTGACTTCTTATCAGCGTGAGTTGGATGCTTAATAGTATTATTACATAGTGTATGTAGTCTATTCCTTTGTAGCTTTATTGGGTGTTTTGTTTAACTTGCCAGGTACCTGTATACGAAAATGAAGTCAACATTGACGTCTGGATAACTTTAAAAATCATACTTGGTGATTGTAAGTCATTTATAGAGCATATGTAGTTTTAATATTCATGGCAAAGAAAAGATTTGGGTAGCTACATTTCTATGTTTGTGAGAATGGAAAAAGAATGTGTACTTACGTAATTCGTTGCATTGTATGCAGGTTTAAAGAAAGAACCAACAAGATGGTTACTGTTTCGAAAAATATACCTAAAAAGGCATTCTACTCAAGCATACAATTAGTACCTAACTGAACACGAGAACCAAACGCCTTCACTAATATCACAGATAAAAGACAGAGGCGCCTACTTCTGATATATATATCAGAGGTTATATTTTTTTTCATCTCCTTTGTACTTTTAATTCAATAACCACCTTTTTCAATAGTTTATATTTTCCCTGCACAATTGGAGGTGACTGAACAGGCAATAAGTGAAAAACGGACAATGGGACTTGCCATTGTGATGATGCTTGCAGCTAAAAAATGGCAAATACAAATTCAGCTGCCGACCTAGGTTTTCCACGATGTTTATAATGATATGATTTGTGTTTCTACGTATGATCATACTGTTTTTATGGTTCTCTCAGCGACGTGTATTGATTTCCTATTAATGCTTGCAGCTGCGGTTGCATTTTCCTGGTAGCATCACACAGCCATCACAGTGAACAACGAGAAGCTATTGAACAATGACTTCAAGATTGACTTGAGATAACAGAGGGCAACTAGGCAGGTTAGTTTTCGTGTTTGCTACTTTGTTCACAAGTTTACGTGTATGAATAACTTCACGCAGGAGATAAGTTTGAAGCTGAATATATTTGATGTTAAAATGCACAAATTTATTACGCTCCTTTTATTTAGATATATTTTTCCCTGTTGTCATAATGTCCAAAAAATGAGGCATGAATGCTTTTCAGTTATAGAAATTTGTATTCGTTTTCCAAACTTTTTTCTTTGTATTACAATTGAAACTATGATACCAACGCAGGAGGTCGTGATCGGTCGACGCAATAGCAGCAAGTTACACCGAAGTAGACCAGACATGAGGAGGATGATCGAAGATAAATTACTCATTAACAAAAGGATTTGTGTACAGGTAATAAGCCCTCT
The DNA here is from genome assembly GCA_014162995.1 of Artemisia annua. Classification (NCBI taxonomy): domain Eukaryota; kingdom Viridiplantae; phylum Streptophyta; class Magnoliopsida; order Asterales; family Asteraceae; genus Artemisia; species Artemisia annua. Next base: position 21,111 of record LBNU01019143.1, read on the forward strand.
CACAACTGTATTCGTTACTCAAATGAAACATTTAACACTTATTTTATTGCTTATCCAAACCATCCTGCACCGGGCATGGTAGACGGACATGATGAAGCACCCTTATCCTCCACGGACTGTTACTTGAAGGTTTGCAAACAACAAAGAGCATTACATTTGCGAAAGAAGATTCGACTACACATACACAGGTTGCTACCGATATTAAGACAACGCGTTCTAAAATCTTCATATGTTCTCAGCTGCCCTCTTATTCATTATCTTATGTTGCTGTCATTTTAGGGTACCTGATTGACAGCCCTGGTCTGCAACAACAGCCGATGGACTGAGAGTCACACCAGCAGCATCGCGCCAAAGTTAGCAAGGCATTTTTGTCTGATCCATCTAGGAGATTGCAATCAACTACCTTAAATAAAATGATTTAGCAATGTCTCATATATGCGATCTTGCATCTGTACATTTTTGTTTTATGCATAATACTATTAGCAGTTTGAATTAGCTTATGCACATATGTATGAGAGCATTGGATCTGATATCATGAAGCGAGTATCTTATATATGTTTTTCCTTAAGATTGTATATATTTGTTGCTTTCATGAAGTTCACTTGGTGGGTTTTGGTGGTTCACCGAAACGACATGAGACTGTTAGTGAACATAAATTTCTACTTTATTTATGTTCGGCCGAAAAATAGGCCCGCCCGCAACGCGGCGGACCGCTGCCATTCTCGTATTATATATTTTTGAAAAACACTTTTGGTAATAAAAGAAAATGTTTAAATCATACTAAATATATGAATTCAAATTTTTAACCAAAATCAGTTAGTTTTTCACCAAATAAACTTTCCCCACTAAAAGTCAGAAAATCTAGCCGTTACAGCTGGGCGGCCCCCTTAATTATAAGGGGCGGCCCCCTTAATTTTAAGGGGGGCGGCCATGAATTAAGGGGACCGGCCACGCTCCCCTGTCAGATTTTGTCAGAAATTTTCTCCTATAAATACCACCTCAAACCTGGTATTTTTCTCACCTCTTGAACGAAAATTTTCAGATCTAAATCTCTCTAAACATCTTCTAAAACCCTTTGATCGTTTGATTATTAATCCTTGTTTCAAGTGATTCAATCCCTCCTCATCCATCCTCATCCAAAGTGCAAGAGAAGAATACTTCTTCAACCTCAAGTTTAAGAAGTATTGTATATTTGTTGTGTATATTGTGTATAGCATTTGTGAAGTAGTGTTGTGTTTATAGTAAGTAGTTCTAGGAGAGCTAGTTATGAATAGAAGTTGGGTAGAAAAGAAGATTAAGTAGTGAAGTAGTGAAGTGGTGTGTAGTAGTGAAGAAGTTGAGGTGTGTATAAGTAGTGAAGAAGTAGTGATAAGTTGTGGTGTGTTGTGAGATTGGTTCTAGCTAGGATTAGGACCCGACATTTAGCTTAGTGTCGTAAATTGGTGTAAGCAAAAGTCGTGTAAGGTTTTCTCCGCTATAAAGGAGCTTGTTGACATAGTGAAGAAAACTCCCGAGTTAGGTGCTCGGGGAGTGGAGTAGGACGAAGAGGAGATTCGTAGCCGAACCACTATAAATCCTTTGTCTCACGGTGCCATCCTTCCATCTCTATCTTTTTACTTACTTACTTACATACTTATCATATTTTAAACTTGTTAATATCATTGTTTATAATTGTGCAAGTCTTTTGGTATCACATAAAGTTTGAATTGGTGTTTTCATAAACAAAGTTTTTGTAAATTAAAAAAGACGTAAAACTATTCAACCCCCCTTCTAGTTTTCCACAAATTACTTTTATATTAGTGTTAAATGACCCCTAACTTGTATTTTGATTAGAATAAAAGCGCATTTGCTTGAGGGCAAGCAAACCTCAAGTGTAAGGGTATTTGATAAGGCGAAAAGTGTACCGCTTTTCGGGGGTCATTTAAGCCCTAAATCGTATTTATTTGATCAAATATTGCCCTAAATAGTTCCTTTTGGCATTATAGGAACTTTGGAGAGAAATTCTGGAAAAGGAAGCATTTTGGACGTTTTTGGAGCTGATGAGACGAAAAGTGTTATGCTTTTAGGGGGTCATTTAAGCCCTAATTCGTATAAATGTGATCAGATATTGCCCTAAATCGTTCCTTTTGTCATTTTAGGTACTTTTGAGAGGAATTCTGGAAAACATGCATATTCGGACGTTTTTGGAGCATAAAAGTGAAGAAAACGACAAAGTCTCAAAAGATGAAGATTTACAACCTGACGGCGTCAGAAGTCACAAGGTGACGCCGTCAGAAAGCCTTGACAAAAGAGTGGAAACCAATTATCAAATGACGGGCCAGAGGAAATTTTGGATTTAACACCTGACGCCGTCAGGTGTTAGGAAAAGTAGGCCGTCAGGAGTAAAGTTAAAGAGTGACGGCCCAGAAGGTTTTATAAGGTGACGGCGTCAGAAGTGGATCTAGGCCATCCGAGAAACCTAATGGCGGCGAGCTGACGGCGTCAGCCCTTATAACCTGACGCCGTCAGAGTGTAAAATCTATATATAGTTTTCTAATTTTCATTCATTAGTGTGGAACTTTGTGGAGAACTTTTAGGGCAAACCCTAAAGACGAATTTTCTGTACTTTTTAGGGTTTCCAACCCTTGGAACCCTCATGCTTAATTAAAGATAAGTCTTCACTTTAATTCAATCAATATGTCTATGTGTTGGTTGATTATCTCTTTTGCTTGTCTTTTAATTAACATGTGTAGCTAAATTCTCTAGTGTTTGCTTAGATCTAATGAAACCTAACTATTAATTATTGGTTGATTGGTGTGTGTTGTTGTTTGTTGGGATGATTGTTCCATCAATGTTAGGCTCAAGAAAACTGGCCAACCTCCTTTATGGTAACGTGCTTGAACGTCTTGGGAAACATGTAGCCAAGGCATACTAGGCTATTAAGGTAGTATTTAACGCATGAGCCACTGTTTACAACCCCTATGGTTGTGCCGTGCATGGCATAGGGCGAGATAAGAGCTCATAGAATTGGAGAGATATGTATGCCACTCCATGAGTTATTAGGAATACACCCTTCATCCACACAAGTAACATACATATCAATTAACCGGTAAAAGATAGTTAGGGAGTAATGAAATCTAAGTAAACACAATTTTCTCCATATTGTTTTCACAACCACAATAGTTTAGATATTTATTTTATTTTAATTTGCATAAGTAGTAAACTTGGGTTAGTTGACTAGCAACTAATTCCGCCCTTCCTCTAAAAACCGAGATTTTACTTGCTTTCAAAAAAATATAAAAATACAAAAAGAATCTTCCTTCCACCCTTAGACCTATTAGAGTAGCTTTTCTATCCTAACGAACACTATTCCCTGTGAGAGAACGATCAATCCCCCGTACTTACCACTATCCTATACTACATCGGTCAGGTACACTGCCTGGTGGGGTTGTAAGCCTCTTGAGATCCCTCGAGAGGTAAAACCTGTTGTAAGGTCACAAAACCACGCATCAAGTTTTTGGCGCCGCTGCCGGGGAATAGTTATTGTTTAGGTAGAATTTTTATTTCTTTAGGTCTACTCACTAGATTCCTTTCTAGTGAGATTTTTATTTTCTTTTTCTAGGATTTTCTTTAGTCTATCTTTTTCTTCGTGTTTTTGTTCGTAATCTTTACCATCCGCCATCATGGAAGGTGGTAACATCCTTGATCCCAACAACCTAATTCAACCAAACCACCCACCACAACCAAACCAACCTCCTAGACCCCGCACCTTAGGAGAGTATTCCCGACCTAGCCACCTTGGCTATCGAAACACCATTGAGCTCACTCAAGGAGCCAATGTCACTCCCTTGCGATCCGACACCATCCGGTTGGTGCAAAGCGGATGCGCATTCCATGGACTTCGTTCCGAAGATCCAAACCAACATCTCAAGGATTTCCTCAAAATCGTAGATTCCATAGACCTTGATGTTGCAACTCGAGAGACGACCCGATTGCGTCTCTTCCAATTCTCTCTACGGGACCAAGCTAGTCAATGGCTTGAGCGACTTCCCGCAGGATCCATCACCTCTTGGGACGATCTCACAACTCGTTTCCTTGCTCAATTTTTCCCACCGGGGAGAACTACCAAACTAAGAAAGGATATCTTAATGTTTGAGCAACGTCGAGGCGAAACTCTCTACGGAGCATGGATTCGATTCAAAGACTTAC
>LBNU01019145.1:17212-42904 GCA_014162995.1 Artemisia annua
CTTAGTTTATTTCTATTTTCTTTTAATTCTGATGTATTATTAAATAGTTAAAATTTATAGTTTTTAATTAACAGTAATTACATTAATTAGTTGGTAAAAATTATTTTAATTTTCCAATAATTTTCTTTCACTTTTAGGATTCCAAAAAAATAATTTTCACATCCGTTGGAGTTGTATTGGACGGAATTCACTTTTGTATTTTGTACGTTTACGTTTGTATTTTATGATAACTTTCGCGTTTTTTAGGTTTTATACTGTCTAGTGCTACTTGGTTTTCCACTTCTTGTTAATATAGCTTGTTTTAGTTATTTTCATTCGTTATTTCACCTTAGTGTACTCATTCAATCAATCTCTTTTCCCCTAATCCATCGTTTCATAATCGCTTGATCTTAAAACCGTTTTCGATACAATTCACTCCTCGTCGGGATTTAAAACGACCCGGGGAATTCCTATACTCTCCTTGGTGCATTGAGCCTTTTATAATTTGACTTTAGTTGACCAATTCTTTGGTTGACTTTTGTTGACTGTTTTTGGGCCAATCAACATCAAAAAACATGTACCAATTATTTAGATCCAACACAACAATTATAATATAAACCCAAATTACCGATGCCTGCTTATACTCAAAACAAATACAATCAAACAAATTTCAACAAGCCTAGTTAGCCAAATTCAATTTAAGGCCTAAACTAAATACGAAAAGCCAATTCAATTCTAACAAAAACCTAGCAGCAAACAAAATTATCTAGAAAATCTATTTGTTTAGATCGAACCAGGAACAAGAGAAACAAATTCCAATCACTAAAACAAATATTGAGAAATTCAAACACCTCAAATTCAATCGATCTCATATCCAAATGTACAAAATGAAACTTTTTTTTTTTCTTTATTCCTTTCCCAGCCGTCAACAAGGTGTATCGACCATCGACAACCGAACGAACTTGCGTAAAAAAATCTACGGCTCTGATGCCATGTAGAAATCAGAGGTAATATTGAAAGTGTAAATTAATCAGATTCACTTAATAAATGAGATTACAAATGATTAAATAGAAAATACAAAGACAAAACCCTAAGTGCTATTAAACGAGCCTAAATAAGTGCTATCAATTGATCTCATATCCAAACATACAAAATGAAACTTTTTTTTTCTTTATTCCTTTCCCAGCCGTCAACAAGGTGTATCGACCATCGAAAACTGAACGAACTTACGTAAATAAGATCTACGGCTCTGATGCCATGTAGAAATCAGAGGTAATACTGAAAATGTAGATTAATCAGATTCACTAAATAAATGAGATTACAAATGATTAAATAGAAAATACAAAGACAAAACCCTAAGTGCTATTAAACAAGCCTAAATAAGTGGGTCGGGCCAATCGGCCTTATTAGCTAACACTATTAACGGTCGGGTTAATTTTGGATTAGAGTTTTAACCTTAAAAGTTTTAGTGGACTACTCTTTCCGACCCGAATTACTAGTGCATGTTTTTATTTTTATTTATTTATTTTTATTTATTATTATTATTATTATTTTGAAATGTCTCATTTTAATTGTCCTCTACTAAATAGAGATAAGGATGTTTGATCAAGTTTACCATATTACCCTTACTTGAAATTATTACTACAAACTTTTACAAAAACTTTAATTATTTAGTTAAAGATAAAAGTTGGTCGTGATTCTCTTGTTTAATGTTGCACTATTCACCTCTTCAATCTTTGATGTGCTTGTGATCGCGTCTTCAAGTGCTCGAAGGCACTTTGGCTCCTTTTGTAAGGCTTCAACAATCGGTTTGTTGATTTTGACCTTGTTGACACTCTCCAAGCAAATCTTTCTTTGGTACTCCTGGTCATCCTGAATCTTCCTTTGCGGATCGAAAAGGAAGTGGTGGTACGTATGGTTCGACATACGGGTTAACCATGAGAAGGTTATGGGTAGTACTCTTCTTCTTCTCAAAAGCTTTATTTACCTATTCGACAAAAGATAAACTACTAGAAAACGAATTATTATTATCGTTAGAATGCTAGTAGTTGGTGCTTTTTAAGCCTCCACGAACTTGCTATTGATGGCATTCACTTGTACTTTATCATAATTGCTGGTAGAGGCTCCATCAAACTTCCCTTTAATTGCTCGGGCGATTTGATCAACCTGATTTTCAATATACATCAACTTTGGGGGGGGGGGGGGTTTAACTTGTTTCGTAGCCCAATTATCTACTCCTAATACTTATTACTTTCATAACTAAAAAACAAGAGGGTTTACACAAACCCATATTCAACCTCCAATCATATGATGAAAACACCCAAATCGCTAATTACCCAAGACTTCCAAATAGCTTATAAACCCTAACTAATTACCCAAGACTTCCAAAAAGCTTATAGACCCTAACCCATAATTCTCTAATTAAACTCAAGATATGAGATTACTTACTTGTAAGATCATCTCTAAGGCTAAACCCTTGAATTAGGACATAAATCTTTCACCACTAGATCATCATGGCTCCATATTTTCCCTCTCTTTTAGTATTTGGTTCATCAAATCCAACAACACACACAAACTAGAAATTTTTGGAAGATTTTAGAAAGTCTAAGACTTACTTCGCACTTAAGCTAGTCACATCTTTGGTTAATTGGCAATAGTAGTCTCTCCAGTCCTATATTATATAGTTTAGCCATGATGGTTGTGAACAATCTAGTTTTAAATTAAAAATATACTAAATCCTTTAGACGTTCACCAACACTCACAGACAGTGTGCCCGTTCGTATGGTATAGTGAGTCGGCAAGACCAGGTCGTTCGAGAGGAGCGAAGGATCCTAAATGTCTAGCCGGTAGTTTTATTTATCACATGCGTTTTAAATCCGCCGATTAGGTTTTTAATACTAATAACTAAGAACATAAGTAAAATAAAAGAGAAGAAAACAAACGATAGTTATGTGAAGTAAAGATCAAGAGATAAAGGCATGTTTGCCTTGCTAATCCCCTAATTTCATCAATGACATTGTTCTAGTGTAATGTTTATCTAGTGTGCTTTGATGAATTAAAGGTAGAAGAGGTGGCTTGGTTGTCGGATTCGCTCCTAACTTCTTCCTAAAAGTTGAGTAGGCCCGGTCAAGTCATCTACCCTACCTAATTATCCAAATATTGAGTGTCATCAACTGATTTATGTAACCTACATTTTTGTGTGGGTGCAAAACCACTTGGTTTTCTTGAAAATGTTAGAAACCTTAGTTATCGGAAATCGCGAGTGTCGCTACTAAATCTTAAACCCTATTGTCTACCACTTTTAACCAAGTGGCGGCCATAGTTATCGGAATATCGCGCACACCATTAAGTTTACTTGCCAAGGTAAGTTAATGATCATGTTGGTGTCTTTCACTTATTTATCATTTACTTAACAACTATAATCAATAGGTTGTCATGGTCTACGCACAGGCGTAAGTCTATAACAGTATATAAATCATCTAAACCACACATAAAATAAATTAAAGAACACAAGTCATTAAATCAAAAAAGTTTATAACAAGGAAAGTACAAAAAGCTTAGCCGCTTTTACTAGTTTTACATGATGTAAAAGCATCTCTAATGCAACATGTGTTGAAATTTATTACTCAAATCATTGTTCAGCAGTTCAACCAAACACTGGAAGCTTCTTTTGCCAACAAATTATTTTTCTATTTACTAAATTTTGAATAGACTTAAAACATGCTCACATATAACGATCGAGAAAAGTTCTTTGTAAACCATAATTCTAGACCCAATAAACCAATCACAGCTTTTCATTTTATTTATCAAAACAAAAATAGTTCACTTTTATCTTCTTTTTTTTAAATTAAATATCTCACAAAATTTTAACACTAAAACATACCTTTATCTCTTTATAAGAATCACGACGAGAATCAAATTATCTTTTTATAGAAGGGCACTTTAATATACTTTCGACGAACTCTTTTTCGACTTCTTTTTTGTGAGTGTTGAAATTTACGTTTGAAAAAATCACATGTGATTTGTTATTTTAAAATCATATGTGATTTTATAAAATCACACGTGATTCCTAACATACAAATCACATGTGAATTTTTAAATTATACGTGATTCCTAACATGCAAATCACATGTGATTTTTTCAGACGCAAATTTTAACAGAAAAACAAAACTCGAAAAAAAAAAGTTCGTCAAACGTATATCGAAGTGCTCGTCTACTGAAAGATAAAAAAATTCTCGTTGCGATAGTGTATTTTTTATCCTTTAACGATTTACTGTTTGCAAGGTATTTTATTTTCAAAAAATTCTCATTGCAATGATGAAAAAAGTGAACGGTCAAAATTGGTTTATTGAGTCTATAAAGAATCTGAAGTGATTTCAACTCATAACGACCTATTACTCAAATAAGTCATCATCACGTATCAAGCTTTCATCAATTGTTTTTCTTAACCATTTTCAAGTAGAGCAATTTTCAAAAGCAGCCCATTTTTTAATTGTGAGTTACCTTCTAGTCAAGAAAAAAAGAGCTTTCAAATTTAGTCTTGTACGACTGCTAACTCGTGCGACTCTATAGAAATCTCAACACGTGTTCAAAAGTTGATGGGATGTCATTTGCTAGACCGATGTGACGTTTTGTGCGACCAACTTTATTTTTCTAAACTGACATGACATTTTTGTCTTTTTAGAGAAGTGTGACCCACCTTTATATTCTTTTTCATTTTTGAAAATGTATTTTCATTAGAAAGTGGGTCCAACTGTCAGAAAAATGGGTCCCACTGTTGACCCTTTTCAAAAAAAAAAAAAAAAAAAAAAAAAAAAAAAAAAAAAAAAAAAAAAAAAAAAAAAAAAAAAATCATGTTTGTCTAGCAAAAACACTTGGTCGCACAAAACGTCACTTCGGTTTAGCAAAAACATCCCACTAACTTTTAGACACGTGTCGAGAAATCTATGTATTTGCTCAATCTAGTGGTCGAATAAAACTAAATTTGAAAATCATTTTCTTTTTCTAGACTTGAAAATGAACCCATAAATGAAAATGGGCTATCGAAATTACTCCTAGAACTATTACTTTATCCATTTTAAAGTTATTGTCCTTATTTTAATTTTGATATATCTGAGAATAATAGTTTACTTCTTGAGTTAACTAATTAAAAAGGAATTTAGTGGATGAAAATGATATTTAGTTGAAAAGTGTAATTAAGCCACTATTTTTAAGCTAATTAATTTTTGTACACTAATTTTGAGACTGATTATTTGTTTTCTAAGTAACGCTCCGGGCATGGATACACCTACCCACTTGGTAGTTTATCCGGATGAGGTAGCATTCAGTCATTGGAAGAGAAGGAACAAAAATATTAATTGTCTTTTTATTCCTTTCATGTCACATATTACAAGCAAGCATTAATTGTGTTTTTAGTCACCGGGTAGTTTACCCACCGGGTAGGTTAAGTTTTCTCCTATACCGTAAAGATTCCTCAATGGTTGAAAAAGTGCAGTCAATAATACACCACTTGCTCGGTTGCTCCATATATCCTTTATTTATACCCATTCATTTCGCTTATATATCTCCGTCTTCTTGAATCATAAAATACATAGTTCTGCCACCTTAACAATGGCAATCAAAGTCTATGTTTCGAAGATTTCCGCCACAACTCTTTGTGTTTTGGTTTGCCTTGCCGAGAAGGAAATAGACTACGAGCTTATTTACATAGATCTAACCAGTGGCCAGCACAAAACACCTCATATGATTTCACTCAATGTACGTGTATATACTCATATGACATATGTACCTTAGTCATATTCTTCTCATTGATTTATTAATGTTCATTTATATGTGCAGCCCTTTGGTCAAATTCCTGCATTTGAGGATAGTGATATCAAACTCATTGGTGGTACTTTTTTTGTTTTAACATTTTATCTTGTAACCTCTTGATTCAAGGGTCATCTTTGTACCACTAATCAAGTTATAAGAGTATCCCATGCAATTCATATTTTCTTTCAAATTAAATTTAAATTCAAATGGTAAAGTTTTTTTTTAGTATACTTTTTCTTATAAAAGAATTATGATCCTCTCATGTTGAATTGGACATGAACGATAATGTTCTCTCACAATCAAAAAGAAAATTGGGTCACTTGATCAGTAGGCTCCATTGTTCTTTTTATTTTGTGAGAGAACACTGTTAATAATGTTCATATCTACTTAATAGGATTTCAATTAATTAATTATAAAATAACAAAAAAAGCTCTTAACAAGAAGCTAGCTTTTCAAAGATTTTTGGTGAATAAGAGGTTTTTTTTACCTCCCATTGAATATGCTCTAAGAGCGACATGTACGTATTAATTTTGCAGAATCAAGGCAATTATGAAGTACATATCTCGCACATACCCTAATAAGGGAACGAATCTTATCATCCAAAATCCAAAGAAGAAAGCGGAACAATTAATGTGGGTGGAAGTGGAGTCACAAAAATTCGAACCCGCAACTAAGACATTAGTGTGGGAGCTATGTATGGAGAAGTTTTTAATATGCGAAAAGGCAACGAAGCCATAGTAATTGAGCATGAAAAGGTACTAGAGAATTTGCTTGATGTGTACGAAACGTGGTTGACGGAGACTAAGTATCTGGCAGGAGATAGCTTTTCAATGGCAGATCTACAACATGTTCCAGTGATCAAGTTCTTGATGGAAACACAAACCAAAAAGTTGTTTGATGTGCGGCCTCATGTGAGCATGTGGATCACTGATATCTTGTCCAGGCCTGCTTCTCTGAAGGTCTTTAGTACAAACAACAACAATAATAAGATACCCAATCTTGTCGGGGCGGGGTACAAGGTAGATAGAATGTAGACATATCCTACTTCTATCTTAGGATAAACCTGAAAATAAGGATACTGCTTTTAGAAGGACCCCCGGCAAGTGATGAAGGTCTTTAGTAGCATAATACGTATTGTTGTAATCATAAAAATAAATTAGGATTATTTGGTGGGCAACCATCATTGCCCTATTATCGATCAGGATGTTAAGGGTTCAAATAAAACCTTGTAATGAAAGAGTTTAAGAATATGTATTACAATCTTTACCTGGAATATGAGGTTAAATATATTATTTGGTGTACTAACTCGTGAGCTTAACGTTTTGCAAATTATTAATTTTAAGGCTATTCCAATAACTATTAACACAACTAGTAATATTTGTTAGCACATGCATGTTAACTTTTATTCCTTTACTAGCAATAAAAATAAAGATACTTCTTTCGTACCAAAACAAATGTCCATATTTTCATTTTGTATTTCAATCAATTAAAAAAATGTTTAGTCGATGAAAATGAAATTTTATTGGTGATGATTGCAGTTAATAAACTTCTTAAAATTTTGTGCATTTACGAAATGATCATTTATTTTGGATGGAAGAAGTAATCTCTAACAAAACCTAAGTTTATTTTTTGTATGTTTTACTACCTATCTTAAGGAGTCTGCGGAGCATTTTATGAATGTCAACTTCATTTTTCACACTGATTTATAATCTCGTCTATACGTGAAGTTTCTTACAAACAGTTAGTGTTTTTTATTTAAATTTGTTCATGTAGTATCTGCTAAAAAAAAAAAAAAAAAAAAAAAAAAAAAAAAAAAAAAAAAAAAAAAAAAAAAAAAAGTCCACAACTAGATGCATATTTGATTATTTTCTATAAAATATAACAAAACCCAACTTTCACTTTATTCAGTCAATAAAAATGCTACAATTTTTATCACGTGGCGAAATCAAGTTTTCTTATTATTCAATTTCGTGTTTTCTGAAACATCTATTTGTCTGAAAACTCTTAAATGACCTTTTTTTATTTTTGTTTATAGGGATAACGAGCGGGGCACCCGCGTGTTGCTGCGGGAATGTTGTGTTTAATTTAAACTCGGAATAAAACGATCGTAAAACAAATTTATTTTTGTTATCAAGGACTAAATTTGCAAAAGATCGGTAACGGGGGAATAACGGTGCGATTTACAGCTACCCTGACTCCCTGAGGGACCATTTTCATAAATTCCTTAGGAACAGTACATCACTTTTGCTAAGCAAATGATTTTTAGTATGTATAATAATAGATGCCGTCTAACTTTTATGTTTTCTTTTACACCAATTTTGATTTGCATTATTGTCGAACGACAAGAATAAAAGTAAAAACAACATATTAAAAGAATACGAATAAAAAACTGGTCATAAATATTCTTTTATTCTTTTAAATTGCTTTTAATAATAGGATTTTGCTATATGTTGTCCTGAGGGATACATTTTATAATTAAAAATATGCTTTGAAGGTGGTACATTTGATCGGTTAGGAATAGTTAAATGCATGGGGTGTGTGGTTTAGTATCAGGGTAGAATAAATTATTGCATATCCTGATATATATTTTAAAAAAATTACCTATATGTCTAAAATCTAGATTTAAAAGTAAACCTAAATATATTATTGGTATATTTAAAAAATTAATTGGTAAAAAATAATGAAAGAGAAAAAGTACATGACAGTTGTCAACAAATGGATGAAGTAGGTATATTAGTAGGTCTCATCGTTAGGTACAAGTATATATCACTATTCTATAATTTGGTATTTCTTACCAAATTAATTATTCGTATTGCTTTGATAAGTTAAAGGTTGAACGTTGTTTTGCATTATAGTTTGCGACCATTAAAAAAAATAAAAGTCCACAACTAGATGCATATTCGATTAGAGAAATGATAGATGAACCTAATCGTGAACCTAATTATGGACCTAAAAACACGTGGCATCATCCTGATGGCTGCAGACAGGGACCCACTTATTTTACAACCCCTCAGGATCATGCCACATACTTTTAGGTCCATAATTAGGTCCACAATTAGGTCCATGTATCATTTTTCATTCGATTATTTTCTATAAAATAAAACAAAACCAACTTTCACTTTATTCAGTCAATAAAAATGCTACAATTTTTATCACGTGGCGAAATCAAGTTTTCTTATTATTCAATTTGGTGTTTTCTGAAACATCTATTTGTCTGAAAACTCTTAAATGACCTTTTTTTATTTTTGTTTATAGGGATAACGAGCGGGGCACCCGCGCGTTGTTGCGGGAATGTTGTGTTTAATTTAAACTCGGAATAAAACGATCGTAAAACAAATTTATTTTTGTTATTAAGGACTAAATTTGCAAAAGATCGGTAATGGGGGACTAACGGTGCGATTTACAGCTAACCTGAGGGACCATTTTCATAAATTCCTTAGGAACGGTACATCACTTTTGCTAAGCAAATGATTTTTAGTATGTATAAAAATAGATGCCGTCTAACTTTTATGATTTTATCGTACATGTCACTCGTTTATTGAAGTTAACTTACAAGCTACACACCTATATGTTTGTTTTCTTTTACACCAATTTTGATTTGCATTATTATCGAACGACAAGAATAAAAGTAAAAACAACATATTAAAAGAATACGAATAAAAAACTGGTCATAAATTTTCATTTTATTCTTTTAAATTGCTTTTAATAATAGGATTTTGCTATATATAGTCCTTAGGGATACATTTTATAATTAAAAATATGCTTTGAAGGTGGTACATTTGATTGGTTAGAAATAGTTAAATGCACGGGGTGTGTGGTTTAGTATCAGGGTAGAATAAATTATTGCATATCCTGATATATATTTTTAAAAAATTATTTATATGTCTAAAATCTAGATTTAAAAGTAGACCTAAATATATTATTGGTGAATTTAAAAAATTAGTTGGTGAAAAATGATGAAAGAAAAAAAGTACATGACAGTTCTCAACAAATGGATGAAATAGGTATATTAGTAGGTCTCATTGTTAGGTATAAGTATATACAGTAAAACCTCTATAAATTAATACTCGATAAATTAATAACCTCGATAAAATTAATAATTTGTCCGGTCCCAACTTGGGACCAGTACAAATTTGGACCCCAATCGATAAAATAATAAGATAATAATTTTTTTGAAACCTTAGTGTATATATATTAGTCCCAGCGAAACTATAAAATTAATAATTACTAAAAATTTCACATATATTTATATATGCGTGTATGTGAAAGATACAGTTCAAAATCCTAAGATTGTTTGATAAAAAATGAATTCATTATCACTTGTTATTTTTTGTTGAACTTCAAATTTGTATTGAGTTTATCTCGTATTGCAACAAAAGGTGTTAATTTTATTTTCATAAAGTGTGAATATGAATTCATAAAATTTTAATTGGAACTTGTTTTTTAAATTTATTTTTCATCTTTAACGAATATACATTATATCTGGTATATTACACTTGAAAATTTAAAGGTCATACGTATAACCTCCTTAAATTAATAAATTATTAATTTATCGATATAATAATATCTCGCTAAATTAATAAAATATCCCGGTCCCAACATTATTAATTTATAGAGGTTTTACTGTATCACTACTCTATAATTGTATTTTTTACCAAATTAATTATTCGTGTTGCTTTGATAAGTTAAAGGTTGAACGTTGTTTATGCATTATAGTTTGCGACCATAAAAAAAAAATAATAATAATAAATAAATAAATAAATAAATAAACCGACATATATTATGTAAAAACTTAAAAACTCGTGTTGCCTCTACATGCATTATCTCTTGTTTATATAAGACATTTATTGTTTCATCTTTTATATAATAAAACAAAACCCCTAGTGGGTACTTTCGTATTTCGGAAAAAAAGAATATTTCCTTATTAGGTAATATTTTAATTATTATTTTTTAATTTAAAATTTTAAAAATTTGTTATAAGATAAATACAAAAAAGTATAGATAAGATGCAATACTACACAAGTAGAAGATAAATACAAAATAATATAGATAAGATGCAACAAACAATATGATTAAATTTTTTAAAAGATTCTCTTTAATAATAAACAAATATAATTAAAATCATAAATCAAACAAAACAAAGATTAAATTATTTGGTTTTTTAAGATATAAAAAATATATCATTCAAAAAATTTTAAAAAAAACCCGCGCGTGCGCGGGAATTATAACTAGTTAGAGACTAAATTTTTTAAATTTCTCGTTAATAGTCTAAAAGGAAAAAGAAAAAGAAAAAAAAATGCATCCTTGCAGTAGTTATTAAGGGGGTGTTTCTTTTTTCTTCTACACTAAGAGCCTTATAAATATATGTGGGGTCCATGCCTATTAGAGCCTCTTAATGGGGAGATGTTAATATTTTTTGCCTTGTGGATATAGAGGAAGTAAGAGAAAATAAGTGGGCCCTACCTGAAAAAAAATATTATTAAAGGTCATGTGGACCCAATCTCTTAGCTAAGGAAAAAAAGAAACACACCCTAAGTGTACTTAGGGATGAGCACGGTACCGGTCCTGTACCGATGCCGTACCGAATTCTTGGTACCGATTTTTTCCCGAGCATAAATTAGTGGTACCGGTATCGTATCGAACGAGATTCGGATACCGGTACCGGGAAATCAGGGTTTTCTCGTTTTTTTCGGGAATTTCCCGATTTGGTACCGGTCCCGTACAGAATTAGTGGTCCCGTTTTTTTTTCCTCCTTTTTTCGCAGTACCGGTATCGTACCGTATATCAGGAATCGGTACCGTTTCGGTACGGCACCGGTACAGTTCCGGTTCAGTTTCGGGATTCGGTTCGAAATGCTCATCCCTAAGTGTTGTACTACATACCAATCAAATATTATCATATTTGCGATCTTTTTTTTGAGATGTAATACATGGACCTAATAAATAGGCCTAACCGTCGATCTACCGCATTAATAACTTGTACATTTGATAAATGTACAAGTTATTAATGCGGTAGGTCGACGGTTAAGCCTATTTATTAGGCCCATCTATCATTTTTTTTTTTTTTTTTTTTTTTTTTTTTTTTTTTTTTTTTTCATAATCCATGATTTTTACTGAGAAAAACAAACTCGTAATTTGAATCAAATATAATATTGGACCATTTACATGATTTGCTCTTAATATTCTGTAGGACGTGGCCTCAGCTCTATGATGAATAAAAAGTTGTCTTTTTGTTAAAGACAACTGCTGCTTCTAGACGTTGTAAAAATATCCGATTATATCCAAAGAAACGCCCAAAATAGTTTCTAGAAGTTTGTGAGATTATAAATCTTGCACTAGTATTTATGTATTAAAGAGTATTTTATATCTGTACAGCTATTTACAGTATCTTTTTAATCACGAACAAATTTAATTTCTAAAATCCGTTATCAGTGAAAGTAATCCCATATATAGAATCCTTGTTGACAGTTAAGTGATTTCCATAATGTCATAATCTAAACAAATGACATTATATTTGTCTTTGTACTAACGAACGCATACAAACTTATTGACTTGAACTTGAACATGAACTATGTAGTTGCCTAGTTGACGAGACATTTGAAACATAATTTAATATGGGTTTGTTTAACACATGCCTTATGTTAATATTATTAAATAACTTGAACTTTACTTTTAAGTTAAAAAATGTATTTAATACACATTAATTAAACATATAAATTACCTTAACTAAAAGTGATTTTTAATTTAATGAACTCGACGTTTTTTTTTTATGCATCCAAATCAATGCCCTATGAGCACTTAGTAGACACCAACCCGCCTCATTATGGTCCTTTTAAAAACATCTTGTTATTAAAGTTCAATCATTCCATTAAAAACAAAATTTAATATTAAGTCACACCCTTATATATATAGCCATTCCATTAGCATGCATCTCCATCATCTTCTCATTTTAGCAAAGTCTTAAGTTATAAGCTGTGCTAATTACTACTACAAGTCTACAATGACTATTAAGGTGTACGGTTCCATGGTTTCCACTCCAACTCTACGTGTCCTGCTTTCCATCATCGAGAAGGATCTTGATTTCGAGCTAATTAATATCGATCTAGCAGCCGGTGAACAAAAAAAGCCTCATATAATGTCACGTAACGTAAGAATGCATAGCATATTAGCATGTATCATTAGTTTCATTTCATAGTTTATATCATTATTCACTTTCTTTCGACTTCGATTTAATGTGTACATGTAAATATGTACGTGCAGCCCTTTGGTCAAATTCCCGCTATTGAGGATGGTGATATCACACTCTTTGGTAATTAACTATTGCTAATTTAATTTAAAGTGTTAATTGTTGAGTTTCATTTTATAAGTAGCTTTTATAGACTTCATTGTTTTTGCATGGAAAGTCATTTATTAGACTCCATAGAGACACATTTCGTGTATATTATAAGTTTCGATATTTTTTACATTGATACAGAATCAAGGGCTATTACAAGGTACATAGCACAAACATACGCTGATAAGGGGACGGTTCTTATAAACAAGGATCCAAAGAAAGCGGCTATCGAATCTGTATGGATGGAAGTGGAGTCTCAAAAATTTGAGCCAGTGACAGTGAAGATAGTTTGGGAGTTATGCATGAAGCGGTTTTTATTTGGAAAGGAAGGTGATCATGCCATTGTGAAGGAGCTGCAGAAGGTTTTGGAGGGTGTTCTCGACGTGTACGAAGCACGCTTGAAGGAGAGCAAGTATTTGGGTGGAGATGAGTACTCGTTGGCGGATTTGAATCAAGTTGCCGTTTTCAAGTTCCTTATGGACACGGAAATGAAGAAGGTGATTGAGGCGCGACCATGTTTGAGCGCTTGGTTTGTGGAGATGATGTCGAGGCCTGCTTGTGCGAAGGTTTTTGGCGTGCCGGCGTATTGAATGGAATAGAATCCTTTCGTGTTGAAATCGACATAACTAGCTAGTGATTTTGTGGTTATGTCGAGTAGAATTGCTTTGTGTATTGTACCTTATTCTTGTACACCAATTATGTGTTGGTTGTTAATTAGTAGTTTGATAAATGAGGATTGTTGTTGGGTAGCCATCACTGCCCAATCATCCATTAAGAAAAAGCAAGTTTTATCTTGGTAAAGGTTTCTAGAAGCTACTTTTCTGTCATTTGTGATCGGTACACCTAAAAGACGTTTTGTTCATTTTATGTTTGTAAGATTTAGGTGGCGTACAAATTAATTATAACCGCAATATCACCAGTACATCTGAATGTGCATGCAGATACAATTCACGTACACAATAGGATTAAATCCTTGTATGTATAAGACCACTTCAAACGAGTTCGATCGATCCGTGTCCTGGGCAAGCATGTATGAATTTAGTTACCGATCGGTAAAGGAAAAAAAAAAAAGTTGTGTATAGTAGGTATAGTATTAGGTATATTATCATCGAAGTCTTGAAACGCGTATGTAAATTATAACCTAAGATTTATGGAATCCAAGACTTCAAAGTTTACAAAATTCGAATCTATGTTCTTGTTTCACGTCCAAATAGTGATATTGGGAGGCACACACTTTGGACTTAGTTTATTTGATTTATTTTTCTCTAAAGTTTAAGAGACAGCAACAACAAGATTCCAAGACATGTTCAGGTTTGCGAGGTTTTCTAAGTTCATTTTAATACACGCGATTAAGTAAAATTGTACTCGAGATGTCGTTTGTGATAAAAATATCAATACTTTATACCGACATGAATATTAGGTGTGTATTATTAAAGAGTAAACTGCAAAAAACGTCCTTAAACTTTGTCAAAAATGCAAATAATGTATTCGAAAAACAAATATGCAAATATTGTGCCTAACCTTTCGGGTTTCTGCAAATAATGTCCTTTTCAAGTTACTGTTCATGCAAAAAAGGTTTTTTTTTTTTTTTTTGCAATATTGGCCGTGTGAAATGACTATTTTACCATCGCCTACTAGAGAGACATTTTTTACAAGAACATTTTTTGAAGTTTACTATTCATTTTCTTTTTTCACTTCCCACCACCACCGCCCTCTACCACCACCACCACCACACAGGAAGCCGAAGAACTGTTGATATATGAAATGATCTGAATGGACTTGTAAATAGAGCTATGCTCGCAGCTCGCTCTCCCTCAATATATCTCATCTTTAATGCCCATGTACTGTGTCTTGCTAAAGTGTTCGTTTGATTTAGTTACTCGTATATTCCTCCATACACAGAAAGAAAGAACTAGCCTCTTGTAAACAAGGTCTTGATTAAATAAATTGATGAAGGTCTTTCAACAGATTAAAGTTTAAACTATATATTATACACATATGTACTAGTTTATAAAAGGTTATGGAAACCCTTCGTATTGATTGGTAATCCATGTTCTGTTTTTATATTAAGTAACGGCTGTTAAATTTCGCACGATGTATATGATACTCGGAAATAAAAAGTGCCGGCAGCTTGATTAACATAGTTTAGGTCCTGTTCGATCTGATCAACAAAAACTTTGACTTAGAAACATAATAACAATTAAAGGCCCTAATTTGCTGTATCAAAAGTGGCTGGTTGCTTTCACATAACTAAAGAAATGCGTGGAGTAAAAAAGGCTTTTCAAAAGGAAAGATAATCATGATTATTATTCTAAGCTCCTAAAAAATGGAAATGATTTGCACATTTGCTCTTTTGATCGGGATACTCTTCTGTATGCATTACATACTTGTACAGTACTTACTGTGTGCTTTAACTGATTGTACAATTGAATGTCCCAATTAAAAGTGTGAGTGTGTCAATCACCTCCTCTAAAAAACACATGTCATAATGCATAAATGATGTGGTTACAGCAGGTCCCTATCTTTCTCCCAAGTTAGAAATAGACTTTAATTTATACAACAAAAAAAGATTTTACATTCAGGTTTTTACTCCACACCATATATACTTTAATACTTACAGGAAAATCATCAGAAAAAATTACTGAATGGTACTTTAGAAAGTAATTATAGTGCGTGATTTACAAATTCTCTCAAAGACAGTCAACAGTTCTTCGGCTTCCTGGTGGTGGTGGTGGTAGAGGGCGGTGGTGGTGGGAAGTGAAAAAGAAAATGAATAGTAAACTTCAAAAAGTGTTCTTGTAAAAATGTTCTTCTAGTAGGCGAGGGTAAAATAGTCATTTCACACGGTCAATTTTAGCAAAAAAAATACCTTTTTAGTAAACTTTATTTACATACCAAGGGACTAATCTACACCCTCTATTTTTATTTGATCTAATGGATGAGACTAATTTAAAATTTTAGAAAACAAACTTTCACCATTTTTTTCAAATATTAATTTCTTTTAAACCGTTAATCGTTAAGCGGAAAAAAATATACCGTTGCGACGAGCATTTAATTATCTTTCTATAGATAGGCACTTTGATATACTTTCGACGAATTTTTTTTTCCATTTTTTTTCACATTTTTTCATTACCGAAAAAATCACATGTAATATATCACATATGATATTACATATCACATGTAATTTATCATATGTGATATTACATATCACATGTGATTTTTCGGTAACGAAAAAAAACATGAAAAAAACGAATTTTTTTTTGTCAAATGTATATCGAAGCGCCCGTCTATAGAAAGATAATTAAATGCTTGTCGCGATGGTGTAATTATTTTCAATTAACGATTAATGGTTTAAGAGATATTTATAGTAGGTGAAATATTAAAATATTTTTAATGTCAACTATTGATTTCTTTTTAGATAAATGGTGGGGATGGGTCCCTTGTTATGTAGGAAAAGTTTGGTATGTAAAATAACTCTCCTCTACTTTCAGTGATAACGGATTTTAGAAATTTAATTAGTTTGTGATTAAAAAGATACTGTAAATAGCTGTACAGATATGAGGAGAGTTATTTTACATACCAAACTTTTCCTACATAAAAAGGGACTCATCCTCACTATTCATCTAAAAACAAATCAATGGCTAAGATGAAATGCATTTTAATATTTCACCTATTTTTTTATCGTTTAAATATCTCTTAAACCGTTAATCGTTAAACGAAAATAATTACACCATCGCGGCGAGCATTTAATTATCCTTCTATAGACGGGCACTTTTATATACTTTCATCAAAAAAATCTTTCATTTTTTTTCATTTTTTTTCGTTACCGAAAATCACATGTGATATGTAATATCACATATGATATATCACATGTGATATTACATATCATATGTGATATTACATATCACATTTGATTTTTTCGGTAACAAAAAAAAAGAAGAAAAAAAACGAAAAAAAAATTGTCAAAAGTATATCAAAGTGCCTATCTATAGAAAGATAATTAAATGCTCTTCGTAACGGTATATTTTTTTTCGCTTAACGATTAACGGTTTGAAAGATATTAATATTTGGAAAAAAAATGATGAAAGTGGTTTTTTTTAATTGTTGGATTAATCTCATCCATTAGATCAAATAAAGATGGAGAGTGGAGATTAGTCCCTTGTTATGTAAAAAAAATTTGGTCCTCAAATAATCTTAAATCTATTTATATATATATCATCATATATTTCCAAGTTCGTTTCACGTTTTGCTATGACAAAACCTAGTGAAATAAAGCTTCTAGGAACTCCAGCAAGTCCATTTGCTAACCGGGTTCAATTCGTACTCAACCTCAAATCTATCGAGTATGAGTTCATTCATGAAAATCTAGCTAGCAAAAGCGAGCTCCTTTTAACATCTAACCCGGTTTATACGAAAGTCCCTGTTCTCTTTCATGGTAACAAAACACCAATTCCCGAGTCTCTTATCATAATCGAGTACCTTGATGAAATCGAACCCGATGTCCATCGAATCCTCCCTATGGACCCCTCACATCGTGCTGAGAACCGATTTTGGGCCAACTACATAGATACCAAGGTACGATATGTTATAGTTTATATATATATATATATATATATATATATATATATATATATATATATATATATATATATATATATATATATATATATATATATATATATATATATATGTCTAAAAAAATTGTTCGTTTTCTATTTTAAGTAATAAAGAATTTAGTAAGGGAATATCTTTTTTAGCAGTGTGAAAACTCTAATGGTTTCACTTTTATTAACTGTATTTTTGTCTCGTATAATAATTTTGAGATGGAAGGAGCATATTTTTATTTGTCTATTTTAAGGTAAATGACGCTGACAATTAACAAAAAACGCTATACTTGGAAGTTGGAATAACTTATCGTAATCTTATTATAAACAACATTTTTTTTCTTGTCTTAGGTTTCTTCATCTAATATTTTGCAAAAAACAGATCGAGAAATGTAAAATGAACATAGTATTTGTAACATTGGGGACTTGTGAATGAAGACTTCTTAAATTGTCTTGATTGAGAAGTTGGGATGCCATTTTGTTTCTTTGGGTCTTTGCTTTCTCAATTATGTTGATCCAAAAGTTGAGATGTCATTTTGTTGGGTCTTGTTGCCTTTCAAAAAAAAAATGAAAGAAGACTTCTTTAATTACAATTATTATATTGTTCAAGAAAAAAAATTACAATTTATAAGGGAAAAGTGATTGTAACTTTTATAAATGACAAATTACTTAATGTTTCTAATAGTAACTATTACTATTATTTTCTAACACTTTGCAATAAGTGTCTATATTACATTTCAATCTTTTTTTTTAAAAGTCAACATTTTATAAAAACCAAACGAAGAACAAAAATACAAAATAAGTCATCCCATTAATTAATCAAGTCAATTAAAAGGAGGACAAACTAAAATAACAAAAACTAAACTAAGGTGCCGTTTGGTTTGTAGATGGGTTTAGGATTAAGATTTGGATTTGGATATAAAGTTATGGATTAGGATTTGAATTTGGATTTGGGGGTTGATTTGCACACCACATTTCTTTATACTTTCACCACACTATGTGCTTTATAGTGTTGTACGGTGTGCTATACATCTTGTATAATATGATGTTTTTATCAAAAAATTTGGTGTGCAAATCAATCCCCTTTGGATTTGAGTAGGCAAGAGAAAAAATTATATTTAATTAAAAATATTATTTTTAATTATTAGTGATTGATTAAAATAAAGTTTTGTTCCAGTATTTTATAAAATGCATATACGGAGTATAAGAGTGAGACAAAGTAATAAGTACAATGGGCCCACTTTTATGAGATAAACCTACCTTTTATCTAACATTTGAAATAGTAATTTTTATTGGGGTTTAACCCCAAATATTTTCTTTGAAAAAGTAACCAAACAATTGTATTCAATTCCTACCCTCAAAGCCTACAACCAAACTGGCCCTAACAATGCCACGGGCCGACATGATAATTAAAGAACAAACTTTGGTGACCGCACAGTGAGCATATATTTCAATCAATTGATAAAGACTAATGTAAGTTTGTACTCCCTTCGTCTCAAAATTATTGTCAGAAGACAAGAATTACAAAGTTTAATAAAAGTGAGACCTTTTTTGTTTTTAACCACTCAAAGAAAATATTTCCCTACTATATTCTCTAGTTTTTACTTAAAAAAGAAAGTGAACAATTAATTTGAGACATCCCAAATAGAAATGTGGATCATAATTTTGAGACGGAGGGAGTATATTACGAGTATATTTCAATCGATTGAGAAAGATTCTAGTGGATAGATAATATTTGATTGGTAATAATATACTGTAGTTATTGCGACTTGTATTATAAAAGTGAGTGAATGGTTTCAAAATACTGTCATTGCGCTTATCCTTTATATTTATGTGTTTGTCGGATGTCCGTTTCTGTTTTCAATTGTCTTGAGGTATTTATTTATGGAAATTGCTATATTTATATAAGATATAATTGTGTTTTCGTGTCACACAAATTTTAGAGTTTAGTACTTATGCATGCAATCAGAATAAATTTTGATATTTAAATTTAGGATTTTGTCTTAATTATTTACTTAAAACTACATCAAAAGTCGTTCATGTGAACGTAAAATTAAATTAATCTATTTACATTACAGCGTTCTAATGTTAGTGTTATTTAACACATATGTTAGCCTTCATATACATATTTAAATATTTTCGACAGTTTTTTCCCTTGTATGAAGAGTTGAGGATGACACCAAATAAGGAGGGAAAAGAGGCGATAAAGAAGCAAATAATTGAACAGTCACAATTGCTAGAAGATACATTTGTGAAGTTCAGTAATGGTAAGCTTTATTTCGGTGGCGATGACGTAGGATATCTCGATGTCGTTCTTGGATGTTTTCTTGCTTGGACAAAATTTGTTGAAAAACATAATGATATGAAGGTGTTTGATGAAGTTAGAACTCCAAAACTTGTAGAATGGGTGAAACGTATATGGTCACATGAAGCCTTTAAGATTAATGTCCCAAGCAATGAAACACTCATTAGCTTCTATATGATGCTTCAAATCTACAAGCCACCAAGAGCTGCTTGAAGCCACCAAGAGCTGCTTGAAGTTAACTTTATATTCAATGTTCTAATGTTGAAATGCATTTGTGGTTACCATATCTCAGTTGAGGTTGAACTTATGTATGTTGGTTTTCTTTTATTATAAGTAGAATCACAATCGTGATTTTACAACTAATTTCTTCCCTTATCAGTTTATTATGAAGGAAAAACTCCAAAAATTCTTATGGATTGTATTTAAAAGGCAATAGCTTTAGTTAAAAGAAAAAGGGCATTAGCTCTAAAATATATTTTTATCAAAACTAGTGAAGTGTTAGAAGAAAAAAATTACCTCGTATGATTGTAAAATGAATTTCTGTTTCTATCCACTTGTGGAACGTACTAGTATGGGCCACTAATTGCCGAAATAATTAATGTTCGGAAACCCACTGATCTCATGGTTTTACTTTTCAAAAAACTTTTTTTATAGGGTGTTTTTTTTCGGTTATGAGGTTGTTCGGTTAAATTTTTTTTGAGTAAAACTGAAAATCGAACCGAACTTATCCAAATTTAAAGTATACTTAACTGAATCGGAAGTCGATTCAAATTCGGTTCGGTTTTAAGGTTGACCCGAATAACCTGAATCACATCCTTATATTGTTTTTCTATTTTTTTTAACAGCACGTCATTATACTGTTAAAATATTAATTATATGATTTTTAGCAAAAGAAATAAGCTTAAAATATGTTCTTTTTATTCTATGATAAAATGTTAATGATCAATTTGTGTATATTAATATATTCAAAATATATATATATTATATGAATTTGGTTTTCGGCTTAAATACCCAAAATCATATCCAAACCGAAACGAAATATTTAATACACGTTTTGTTTTTTTGTTTTTTTGTTTTTTTTTTGTTTTTTTTTAATTCCAGTTCGATATTTTTCGGTTAGGTTTGGTTTTGGTTTTCGGTTCTTGTGTAATTATATGTGCTAAACACATATATAAAGCTAAGGCTTGAACTCATTTATAAACGAGTCCCAAACAAGGAATGAGCTCGGGCTCGAGCTCGTTTAAGCTTGGACCGCTTCGAGCTTTAATAAGCTTGTGTCGTTATGAGCCTAACTCGAGCTAATCATAAGGTTCGAGACGAGCTCGAGAGTTATGAACGTCAACGAATCTAGCTCGGGCTTTGGAAATATTAGGCACAATTCAGCTTGTTTCTACGTTAATTAGGTAGTTATACTATGAATATTTTTAATTTGAGAATAAGGTTACTGAAATTCGTAGCGGGCTTAATTGTTAAGTGGATACATGGTAGTAGAAGTTTAACTTGGTCAAGTTTAAGGTATCATTCTGCACCTTTAAAGTTTAGGGTACTAAAAATTTCATTAAACCAAGTTTAGTGTACTAAACCACATTTTGGCATTTGAAATAATTCGTATTTATATTGATTGTCAATTTTTTAATTTGATGGGTTAATATACAAATACATCACTAAACTATTCATAAAATGTGATTAAGGTAACAAATTTTCATTTTGTTTATTTGAATTACTGAATTTATGAAACATGACATTTAAGTCACTGAACTTATAAAAATATACACTTCAATGAACTTGTAAAACACAATATTTATGCTACTTAACTTACCCAAATATATGTGTTCAAGTCACTCATAATAACACTGAAGTTACATAATAGTAACCTAAATGTCAATTGTTATAAGTTGAGTAATTCAAAAGAACAAAATAGAAATTCATTACATTAAACGAACTTTTTTACAAAGTTAAAAGACGTATTTTTATATTTTCTTTTTGTTTGATAGATTAAATCTTTAGCTTCACTTGTGTTCTCTAAGTTGTGTCTTTTGTGTTTGGGTATGTTAAAAGCGGATCCACTGATCCTTTCGAATCTAGCCTGGCCTAGAGAAGTTTATGGTGTGTCTGTTTTGTTGTTATGAATCACAAACGGTATAAGTTTCTGTATTGATTGGAATGACAATGAATTGAATCAAATGTATCATTTTCATTAATATTATTTGGATTGATGAAGTAGATTACGGTACCATTTTTTTATTTATTATTATTTTTTAAAATTTTGAATTCATGTTCAGCATCATGAAAAAAACTTCCCATTGCTTCTTTAAATGCCACCTTACTATATAATGATGATTTTAAACATTTCTTCATGAAAATTCACCGTTAAAAAAAAGATAATAAATAAAAAAATAAAAGTTGATTGTTAGAAAATTTGAAAAACTCAAGTCAAATCCATATTTGCATTGTATATAACAAAAACGTTTTTCATTACAATAATGTTGAAGGAAGATGTATATATGCATTTTTGTTTTTATGTGAAATAATATGTGGGCCATTGTGTTAAATTTGCAAAGGAAGTAGGGGGTTTGGTTTACATTAGGGTATGACTATGAGTATTGGAATATGAATTAGTTTGGAAACCTAACTTATTTGATGGGTTTAAAAAATGACTATATCATGGGTTTGATTTCTAATTTCAAAACCAAATCTACAAACCAAACATCTCTAATAAAAATGAAAGTTTCTCATACCCTCAAACAAAACACCCTCTTATTTGATGAGGAATAGAGCATCAAGTTATATTTGTGTATGATATGCATAGTAAGATTATAAAGTAATCAAACAAACATTTTTTTGAAATGAAACTATTTCCTCATTACGATTACTAATACCAAACGCACCTTAAATAATTATAATCCTCGCCTAAAATTAAAGAATTCGTTGATAGAATATGATTTCTATATCTCCTATGAAATATCAAAACATAAGCATATTTAACAACCAGATTGAAAGCCATTTTGGCCTATTAGATAAGATGTGAAAACAAATATTTTCGTAGTTCTAATGTATCTAGCATTTTTTGAAGGGGTCATGGTTTTAAAAGAGAACCTAGAAGGTCTAAATGTTACAGAAGTTGACAATCCAATCCAACCTCTCGTTAACATAAGATCTGTTGGGATTTACAGATTTGAAGATTACAAAACCTACAAGCAAGAATGAAGAATGAAGAAACAAGAGGGACCTAAATATAAAATAGTTAGCTAGCTTGATTAGTAAGCTAGGTTTTATGTAAACCCTAGCCTCTCTGTTATATAAAGAGGGGTAGGCCTTTAGTTTTAATGATCCAATTCATAGCTAGTCTCTCCAATGAGAGTCTAGAAACGCATAGAGCGTGTAGTAGTTAGTAGTAGTATTATTAGTTTCTTTTATATTCAATAAAAGAAAACCTTATTAGTAATGTTGATTGTGTTCGTGTTCTATATTCCGCTGTGCTTCAATCAATATTATTCATACCCTAGTTGAGTCCAGATCTTGGATTCTACAAGTGGTATCAGAGCCTCGTGGCTCTCGATCTAGGGTTTATAAGGTTTTTGTTGTCAATAAAAAGCAGTTTCGTCAAGGTTCGGTGGTCGAAGAAGCAAGCAGATTGTCGAAAAGCAGTTGTGAAAAAGAGAAGATCTATCCACACAATAACCATGGCGACATAATATGGTAAAGGTTATTTATCTTTTTGTCGTTACATTAATGCACTAATTCGAAAAACAAATAAGTATCCTCGTACTGAATTAAAAACGTTTATATGGAGAGGTTTAACCATACTTTGTCGATTAGTGCATGGGTTAATTATTTGTGCATGATTTGTCGAGGGTTATTTATATTTGTCGATTTGTGCGTCTGACTTTTCTTGAATATGGATCTGTTTGTGAAAAACAAAAAGCGACAACAAGTTTAGTCCATGGCTGATGCTGCTGATTTAATTATTATACGAGGGTGTGGGGCTATGATGATTTGTTTAAATATTTTTGAAGATAGTGAATATGTGTTGTCTAGCTGCGTAGGGAATGTGCAACAAAGGGTCCATATTATTCTCGTACCTCATTAATATTTGTGGATCAGATATTATGAATCTCGTACTATAATAATTATTGTTGGTGATCATATCTTTTTCAATTAATTGGTTAAGTGATCATGGGTCGGTATGAGTGAATTATACCTCGTACTGAATTTTTTGATGATTCACAATCCATTGGTCTAACTAATCATCATGGGACGGTGGAATGGTATGACAGATCATGAGTATGTGACGTGGTTGCTTGGTTGTTTCAACCGAATGTAACCTCGTATTTGCAATTATGGGTGTCGGTGGAATTATTTAAGGTTATTATTGTCACCTCGTATTCATTAATTGTTCAAGGATCTGGTATCTCATATAGTTGTGGGGCTACTTTGTTGATTTATCAAGTTGGGATTCAGTGTGGTGCGTTGCATAGCAGGTACTGTGGTCTTGACAGATTGATTGGGTGAGTTATTATATAACCTCGTACTTGTTTTGATTGGCTTCATAAATTGGTTGTCGGGTTGTGCTTTATGGAGATAATTGTTGCTGCTGTTAAGTTTTGTTCCTACTGCCAGTTATTGTGTTTCTGCTGATGACTTTTGGTTCCTCCTGATGCTTATATGGTTCCTACTGATGGGTTCCCGCTGATACATACGGTTCTTGCTGACATCTTTATGGTTCCTGCTGGCTTGTTGTATATTTTCTTTCTTTTGGTCGGTTTTGGTTCCTAATAGTCATGTGAGATTACTAATGGTTAGGGAGGACGGAGTTATCAACCATCATCATTTTGTTGAGAGGATTTCTTGTTGAAGACATTTGATTATCGCTTGTTTGATGTTGCAGTTGATTTTCACAGGTTTTGTGTTCTTATTATATCTTAAAAGGTGTTGAGTTTCTTTTTAAGATAACTTGCTTGGGTTGTATGGTGACGAAGACTTGACGACTCTAGTGAAGGGGTACGATCTATTTTATTGTTCTTAATGCGTACATTTGCTATCACTTGAAGGAGTTACGTTATTTGTGCTCAGTGTCTCATTGGTTAAGTCAATGAGGAGTTTGTCAAGAGGCTTTCACTACTCATATTTTATGAGTTCGACGTCACGTGGATAGTGCAAGACATAAGATGCAAGTTTGGGAGATTCCACTTCTTCATCAAATCAGTTATATTTGATTTTCTTCATCAGTGATCACTCCAGAGAGCCTTATACTTTGTGCTGATATGCTTATATGTTTTCGCTAATCGATACTGCTGATGCCTGGATACTGCTGATACTCAGCTTCTGCTGACTCGTTACTGCTGCTCGTTACTGCTGCTTGTGTTCTTAGTTAAAAAAAAATAATAATAAAATAATAATTATTATTCTTAATTATTAGTTGGTTCCTGAGATGGTTAGTCTATTCTTAAGGGGAAGCTTATTAACCATCTACATGCATCACTTGAGGGGAAGCGTCTACGAGTTGCACAAGACCCCTATTAGAAGATTACAAAAAGGGGAAGAATAGTTATGATGTGCAGCTTATTATTGGTGATGACATTGTTTCTTCATACAGATTGTTTTGTAATATCAAATAGGGGAAGATTGTTGGGATTTACAGATTTGAAGATTACAAAACCT
>LBNU01019148.1:0-45683 GCA_014162995.1 Artemisia annua
CTAAAAACATAAAGGCCCAGATAAATAAAGCCCAGCAACAAATAAATAGCCCAATAACATATTAACCAAATAATACCCAACACTTTAAAAAACTTTATACCCTATACAAACCCTTAACTAAATTTTTTTTTTTCTAAAACTTACCTACATATTTACATACATACTACTCCAACAAATATTTCTAAAACACAAAGGTCCGCCGCAACGCGGCGGCCGTCGCCACACTCGTTATTATTATTATATGATTATTATTATATTATTATATAAATACTATTATAATAAATATTAATTATATAACTATTTATATATAATTATTATTATTATTATTATTATTATATAAATATTATTATAATAAATATTAATTTTTATTATTATATAAATATTATTATTTTAATAATAATAATAATAATAATAATAATAATAATAATTCTGAATTACGACGTAATTCAAAACTTTCCATCTAACATCTTATGAAATCTGAATTCCCTCCTTTGATGTAATTGTAATGGTTGAATTACAATTATAAAGCAAACCAAACAGCCTACGTAATGTAATCTGAATTACAATTCCCTCTATTTTGCGAAACAAACAGCCTACGTATTGTAATCAAATTACAATTACATCCAATTACGCTAGATTACGGCGAACCAAACGCCCCCTTAGTGTTTATACATATTTATACTAAGCAAACTTAACTAAAATATATGTATACAATAAAATTAGAAAGGAGTAAATGGGCCGTTGTGTGGTAAAAGATGTAGACACGGGAGAATATATGATAGTTAAAACGTGGGGGCCATTTTATGACTTATTATTCATTAAGTTTCGACAGACGTTATTTCACGACTCTTTCCTTTACTTAGGCCAAGTGTAATAAGGCTTGGTCGACGAGTCCCCAACCTGTGTGGCACACATTCGACGAGTCCTCCCTTATTACCGCGGCCGATAGGAACGTGTCTTTTAAGGACGAAATGGAGATGTTAGTTGCAAAAGTGACTGACTTGTGTGCTTTTTGCGTGTGTTTATTTAAAATGTGTTTTTGCGGGGTATGTTTTTTATATTGTTGATCTCCTTGTTACACTAAGTTGGTCACGAAAAAAGTCTTGAAGAGAACAAATTGATGTGTCAGTAGGGTATGTTTGTCTCTCGGTTGCATTACTACAACCAGCCTTACATCTCGTAGTTTTTATTTTGCTTTTATTCCTTCTTAAACATCTTTTATAATAACATAAAAATGTTTTGTTGATATTTCATCCTTTTATTCATCAATAAGAGAGCTTAATTTCTAAATCGAATATTTCATCCTTTTATCTTCCATTTGAACAAACGTGTCTAAATTTTGTCCAACAAAATAAATATATATACAAATACATGTATCAATTTTGTAAAAAAATAAAATAAAATAAAATAAAATAATAAAGAGCAATACTACATCAACAAAAACTTTACAAAATAATACACACAAAATGACTTGGCATGTGTAGTGGTCGAATAATTTTGCATCATAATATCTATTTCTTCTTTCTTACCCCCTAAAATTGATTGTCAAGTCATTGCGTGGATAACGTACTCTTTGTAAAAAAAATTTATGAATGTACCATTTCCCATTAATAAAACAATTTGTTAAATTTTAATTAAATCATAGAAAGAATTAAGTTTAAACTTGTTCTAGTGGGACAACTTAGCACATCTATATGAGTCTTGGATATTTGGTAAGCAAACACATAAAGAAGGTTTCATGTTGTTAAGTTGTTTGGGGTAAATTGGGAGCTGTTGTTAGATGACAAAATGAGTAAGATATCTCCTTTGTCTCCTATCTCAACTAGAGAGTGCTGAAAAATGTTGCCTTCTAAGCTTGAGATGTGATTACTTTATAAGTATAGGATGATGTTTGCTCCTCTTTTGTTTCCAATTTGTGTTGGTATTCCATCTTTTTCCTCCACTCAGCTTGTAACCTGGTAATATGTCATGTTAAGTGAGGTTGCAGACTTATAAGCACCACTGTATGCAAATTTTATTGAGAGTCGCACTTTTTTTCCTTCTCCAAGGTTTTTCCCTCTAGGTTTATTTTGTGAAGGTTTTTCAAATAAGCAATCTCTTTGGGATGGTTTTCATGAGCCCTCTCTCATTGAAGGCTGGTTGGGACTGATTTAGAGCTCTAAAGGTGAGTGACTGATGGTCAAAAACTTTGATGCTGCTCTTTGTATTAAGGTTGTTCGGTTGATTTTTGGGCTATTCTGTTAGTGGTTAGCCTTTGCTATATGACTGGTTTAATTTGTATAGTTGATTCTTAGTTATATTTGTATTCTTAGTTATATTGACTACTTATCAACAGTCACTAATCTTAATCATTTACAAATCCTAAATCATAACTGAATCACAATAACACCACATTCCTTGCCACTGCTACTCAGGTGCAAGGCTGTTGACTACTTATCAATAGTACTGTTACAGTATACTCAAACCCACAATCTCTCTTAACAATGAAGATCATAATAACAGGTTTTGGTTGATATCAAGTAGAAAGAGAGAAAACTGTGTGAAAATGAAACGGGTTATGAGAAACCTAGCTTGAAAAAGAGCTTATATAGTCCAACTTTAGATACTTTCCAGCTTGGGCAACTTTAGTCCTTTAGCTTTCCATCTTCAATCAAACTTAGCTCAACTTCAAGAGTACAACGGAAAGACAAACATATACACAATTAGTCCCTTAACTTTATTTCCAGGTTGAGAGTTATCATTTTCAACAATATTCATGGTCGCTATGGGTTGGTTATGTTTTCATGATGTTTCTAATATATTTCACTCTTTAAACAAAAATAAAAAATAAATAAATAAAATAAAATAAATAAATAAAATCAAGTGTAAACTTCCATGCTCGCCAACTCAATCCACAGCAAAAGGCTAGGGATTTACACTCTTCAAAAGAGGGTATGTTTTTATCTTCTCTATCTCTCTCCCATTTTTACGTCATAATGATCTTTTAAATTTCATTTTTAGTACTATAGATCCAATAATTCCTCAAAATGAAAGCAATTGTTTATTGTTCCTTGCTATTTTTCTTATATATAAATCAACTGGGCTAGCTCAGTTGGCCATCAAGGTTTCCTTAAGACTATCTTTATTCACAACCTCATCCAACTCAATCTTTCATTAAAATATTATTTTCTTATTCCTCCACCTATACATACAACCAAACTATTTTTTATTTTATTTTTTTATTATTTTTTTTTTACCATTTATCAACAACTCAACCCAACCAATACATACAACCAATCTATTCTTTTATAAAATAATAAGTATAAAAAGAAAAAAAGAAAAAGAAAACAAATAGTCATTCACTGGTTGCCATGTAGCAGATTGGAGGTTGTCAACCTAGATTGCCATGTGACTTTGGTTGATGAAAAGATTTGAGGGTTTTATTAAAATATTATTATTTTTGTATGATATATCCAACCGATTGGGTTGGCAATCCATTGATAAACATAGTCTAAGGTGCCTTGAGGAGGGGATGTTTGGCTAGGGGAGGTCTCAAGTTCGAGTCCCACCTAAGACTTTTATCCCTTCAGGTGATAAATGACTTTTCTATAAAGAAAGTGAGAGATGGGCCCAAACTCAAAGTTTATAGTTTATACCCAATCAATGTAACACAAGCCGACCAAAGGGCCCAAGCTTTAGCTATATTCTTCATACTCTCTTTTCATATCTTTATATGAATATTTTAGGACTTTAGACAATAGTTTTTAGTTGAAGTAACAATTATCAGCTTTTTGGTAAAAGGCATAAGTTTCATACATCTTTATTTAGTTTTCGGATCCAAAGCTTGTTTTCAGAGGCACTTCGCTTGGTAACATATTTGTTTTGTTAGAATCAAGATAGTCGTCCATTCATTAGTTAGGATAAGTGGGCTGCGAAAAGCCCAACAAACCAAGAATCTAGCCTATAAAAAAGCAGCATGAATGAAGGATTGAAGACCATACTCATATTTAAGCTCAAAGTCAGAATACATATCTAAAAAGTTACTTTAGTCCCAACATGGAACTCAATTTTAAACTTAACTGAGGCATAAGGCATGCATGTGCTTTCACAAGTTACTTAAATTAATACTCCAATAAACTGGAAAGCTGGTTTCTTAGTTTAAAAATTACTCCGTATGAAATGGAGTCTTGGATATGCAAAAAGTTAATTTGTTTGCTAGTCATGATTCCATTTCTTTATATATTATTACAAGTGTGAAATATCACTTAATTTATTCTGACTCGTGACGCCAAATTAGATTAGATATTAAAATATAAGGATTCTCCACTTACTTCAAACTCACACATATGTTAACATTTCAGATTACTTTTTGAATTAAAAGGCCCTTTATTATATAAATAATCCTCACTCGGTATGATTGTATAAAGTGTCACAGTTTTATAAGCATGTTTGTTGAAGCAAATATAATATTACAATTAAAAAAAATACGAAACTTGTGTATGGGAAGAATCAGTGTCAACCAATCTTGACCAGATTCATCATTGGCTAAGTTCAAATTAAGCTGAAAGAGCTTGAATACATGTTTTAGCATGACCAGCCTTTGGAATGTTGGGTTCTTTCTCCTTTTCGTCTTTTCAACTACTAACCTTTGTTTCGGTTGCTTCGAACATGAGAGGCAAGCTCTTCTTAGGTTCAAACACAGCCGTTTGTCGGACCCTTCAAATCGACTATCATTTTGGAATGGTAACAACTGTTGTCAGTGGCCTGGAGTCGGCTGCAATAACGCCACTGGACACGTTATCAGGCTTGATCTTCCAAGTCAACTTCCATTTTCTTTGGGGTCATACATAGAGGGGAACGAGTTGAATTCGTCATTGTCCGAGCTAACTCACTTGAGTTACTTGGACTTGAGTAGGAACAATTTCAGTGGCAGCCCTGTTCCTGAGTTCGTTGGAACATTGACACGACTCAGATATCTTAATCTTTCTTCCGCACAATTTTCGGGTGTGGTTCCTCATCAAATTGGAAACCTTCCTAGTTTGCGTGTACTTGATATAGGCCGCAACTCAGAACTTATTGTTGATGATATCACGTGGGTTGCACGTCTTTTGTCACTTGAAATTCTTGATCTCAGTGGAGTGAACATTACCGGAGCTCGAGATTTTGACAAGGTACTCTTTCATGTGGTTCCTTCCTTACAAGAGTTACGCCTAGCAGGTTGTAAGCTTTCAGTTTCTCACTTTGATCAAACTCATCTTCACACTAATATTACACATTCCACCATTCAAAATCTCGATCTGAGTTCAAACTTGTTTGAAGGCCATATCCCTTTCTTTTTGCAAAATATGACCTCGTTACGAGTTCTTGATCTTTCTTGGAATCAACTCAACTCTTCGATTCCTGTCATGAACAATCTTGTCGAACTCAAACTTGCTGGAAACGCATTCTCAAGTTTTCAAGATACTGGGGTTTGGAGATTCTGTGAGATAAAACGGTTGGATCTTTCAGTTAATGATATGACAGGGCGACTCACCTGGCCACTTTCTTGTAGCCAATATATTCTCGAGACACTGAATTTAGCAGGCTCTGGTTTAAAAGGTGAAATCCCGATATCACTAGGCAGACTTACTTCCTTGAAAGAGTTAAATCTTGAAGGGAATGATTTCACTGGAACCATTCCGGAATCTCTCGGTAATTTAACGAGTTTGTCGTATTTAGACATATCTCGGAACAAATTAACAGGTCCAATTCCTACGTCTTTGGGTAAACTAACGATGTTAAAGATTCTGGTTTTATCTCAGAACCTGTTAAACGGGACTGTTCCATCCTCCCTAGGAAACATTTCAGAACTCCGGTTTTTTGATTTATCATCAAATTTATTACAAGGGCCTCTTCCAGATTCCATTGGAGAACTTTCTAAACTTGACTATCTTGATATATCAAACAATTTTTTATCTGGTGCAGTAACTGAATCCCATTTTGCAAAGACATCGATGTTGACATACTTGGATGCAACCTCGAACCATTTGCTGCACTTCAAGATACCGCCTGATTGGGAGCCTCTGTTCCAACTAACAGACCTTAGGCTCACATCTTGCAAAATCGAAACACAATTTCCTCCATGGATTCAAACACAAAAACATTTGTTTGCTTTATACCTTTCGAATACTAGCATCTACGGACCTCTTCCAGACTGGCTTCAGAAGCTTCCTGTTATCAAGAGATTGGATCTTTCCAATAATTTTCTCACCGGTCCACTGACAAACCTTCAACCTAACCAAAGAACCAAACCAGGAAATGACAGTAGTGATATCAGATTGTTGCTTCTTAAGAACAATTTCTTCAATGGGTCGATTCCAGATTCATTTTGTAATGCTACAGATCTATGGTTTCTCGATCTTTCTGAAAATATGCTATCCGGAAACATTCCAGAGTGCTTTGGAAATCTTCAAGAACTATATGCCATGATATTAAGCTCAAACCATCTATCGGGTGCCATCCCAAGCTCTCTGGGCAAACTCGGATCTTCACTGAGTTGGTTACAACTAAACAACAATAGTTTCCATGGAGAACTTCCTGAAACTCTAGCAAATTGCACAGATTTGGTGATGCTAGATTTGGGAGAGAACAATTTCTCTGGAAGCATACCAAGATGGATTGGAGAAAAGATGATGCAGCGTCTGGCTGTTCTCAGGCTACATAAGAACAACTTCACGGGTCCTATCCCTCTCAGTTTGTGTCAAGGATCCGCGCTTCAGATCATGGATCTTGGAGAGAATAGCCTAACAGGGAGGATGCCTCGCTGTTTTAAGAACTTGAGTCAAATGACCCGAAATGATTCCAAATTTACATTTTGGGAAATTTTTGAACCAGCAATAAAACAGGCAATTAAAGGAAACTCGCTTGAGTATACAAAAACAATGAATTACTTGGTAACCATGGACCTTTCGAGCAATAATCTGGGTGGGGAAATACCCCAGGAGTTGACTTTTCTTAAAGGATTGCTTAGTCTTAACTTGTCAAACAATCATTTCACGGGCCGGATTCCTAATAGAATCGGTGATATGAAGTCCTTAGAGTCTCTTGACCTTAAAGGAAACAATCTATCTGGAATGATCCCGCAGAGTATCTCACATTTAAATTTCCTTGCCGTTCTGAATTTGTCGCACAACAACTTATCAGGGCGGATACCAACCGGAACTCAACTCCATTCGTTTAATCCGTCAACATACGCCGGAAATAACCAACTTTGTGGTAGTCCGTTACCAACGAGGTGCAGTGGTGATGAACGCATTGAGACAGACGGCACTGAGAAACAAGAAGACGAAGAGGATGCAAACAAGTGGATATGGATTTACTCTACAACAAGCGGTTTCACAACAGGGCTTTTGGTGATTTTGGGAATTCTAGCACTTAGTAGAAAACTGAGACTATCTATCTATAACTTTGTGGAGTTCTGCACAGGCATCAAGATGGAGTCTTAAAAGCAAATTATTGTAGGTGTTTGATTAATTTTAGCGGCTTTACTTTTATGGTCCCGGTTTGTTTCTGAACATTAGTGATCTCAGTTTCTTTGTCATTTGTTACAGTGCTGCATATTTACCGAAATGTGCAAGACCTGCTGTTTAGCATCTTGCTATTTAATCATCACTTAATTATTCATGCTGTATTCATATGCCCACAATAAACAGTCCTCATTCTACATCATTTAAACAAACTTCACACAGCTAGCTAGTCTTTTTAACCACTGTAAAAAAAACACAAAAACAATTAGTCGATACAAATTTCTGCTGTATTTGTCATAAACGATATGATCCACCTACTACCAATGGTGTGTTTTCATTCCATATTTATATTTAGAAATAAACATAAACTTAGTTTATATACCTGTTTTTCGAATTTAAGAAACCATGTAAACTCTAGTTGCAAATATTTGTCGTAACATACTAAAATAACACATTTTTTTTTTTTATAGTCAGACGAACAATATTCCTAATTCAAATCACCATTGCTAGTCGTTTAGTGATTTTTTTTGAATATTATATGTCCAGGAGACCAGGAAAATTATGACTACAATGAACTAAAGTAGGTATGAATTGAAAAACACTTAAACACGTTTCCAAATTCAAGACTTTGGCAACTAAACTATTTTGTTGATATATAGGTTCGATTTATCATGTAGTAAGTATGAACTGAAAAGTATACTTAGAGCATGGCTTTAGTCATTTAAATTACTTTTTTACATAAAAAAGCTATCTTAAAAAATCATCTCCAATTCAAAAATGAATTTCTAAAAAACTTTTTTCTTTACATTATATCAATTAATAATTGTTGGTGTGAGAGGGCTTGACTCAGATCATTGACTCAAAACCTTGAGGATCTTCAATTCTTTAAGAAAAACTTATGCTCCAATAGTAAAAGAGTCATTGAATGACTTTTAAGAGGGAAAAAAAAATCATCTTTTACATCTCATGTGCAAACCACAAATATGTACATATGATGTTGTATAATTTGCATTACAAATGTGATTTTGTGATGATCGAGTTAGTGTTTGGTGTTGGGGGATCGGATTTGGCGCACGAATCCTCATTGTCTTTCCTTTTTAAAGTGCCTGTCGCTATGTGTACCTGACTACGTGATACATTTTTTGAAAAAATTTGTTAGTATAGTTATGATGAAACTGTAAGGTAAAAATAGTTGGTTGATGGTTAAGAAGAAAATTTGATACTATAATCATTGAAAAAAAGATATCAACACTTAATTATTCATGCTGTCTTCATATGATGTTATAGGCCAACATCACAAAACTAATAAGGAAAGGATAGACAAATGAGAATCTAGACTCAATACTAGGTTATATAACTAAAAGTGATATGCACACCACTAATCATGCATCTGGATGTTGTACTGTGTGCATCATATGTGTAATTTAGTGGTGTACATATCATCTCCCGTAAAAAATACATCATCAATGATGAAATCACGTAATCTAGACTCAATAGTGTGTAATACTTATTGTATAACCTTAATAAATTCGTATTGCATTCGTATTTCTGATGGTGAACTAATTAAGTGATAGAAGGTCCCTCCTCTTTTAGTCATATGTTTACCCGACAAAACGTCTTTTTTTTCGTATTTTTTGTCTTTTAATACTTTTGACTCACTAAACTTTATATTTTTTTATTCTGTACTTTTTGTCGTAATTTTATAATAAAAACAAAATTATAAAAAAAAAACAAAAAAAAACAAAGAGGTGTCGGAATCCATTTAAGGGTACCAGTAACCAATCCATTAAGTGATTCCAGTTTACCTTTAGAGCATTCGCAGTGGTAACGCCGATCCGGCGTTAAAGCCTACGTGGCACCTCTTTAACGCACGTTAAAGGGCGTTAGCCGTTGCATTCGTTTGCGTTAAGGCCGCGTTAACGCGGCTCGTTAAGCCACTAACGCCGCGTTATTTTTTTTTCTTTTCTTTTTTACTTTTCTTCCGATTTAATTGAAGAACTCCCTCTCAACTTGATAAATCAATGGTCCATTACTTGTGCCATATCTTTCTTCAAGATCTTTCCAAAGATCACTAGCAGATTGTGAATACAAGAAGGAGTCTGAAAGTTCTGCAATCATGGAGTTCAAGATCCAACATGTAACCATATAGTCACAACGAATCCATCTTTGACAATTATTATCAATCACTGGTGGTTTAGGCAAAGATCCATCTATGAACCCTAATTTCAATTTCGCCCCCAGAGCCATCTTAATTGTTCTACTCCAACCTATGAAATTGCTTCCATTGAAGGGCGTATTAGTCAACATCATACCAGGATGATCAGAACTCGCCAAATACAATGGATCATTAACATTCATTTCTGGAAGCTGATGATTAGGATTACCACCATTAACGCCGTGAAGATCATTAGAACCACCAGTAGAATCGTTATTTCCAATCGCCATTGTTAAAACCTTGAGTATAACAAGTTTCTTTATGAAATTGTTGAATCAATTTGATCAATTAAACAAATTGATCAATTAGGGTTTTAATTGGGGAAGATGACGATAACAGAAAACGGTTAGAAAGTGGTTAGGATCGAGCGGCCGTGTGCTCTGATACCATATCAAAGTTATGCGGAAGATAAAATTGAGAGAGAAAATGATTGTTATTATTGAAGGTGTTAAGTACAAATGAGAGATGAAGTGAAATATATACAGGGAGTGCTTAATGAATACTAACTAACTTTTAAACTATTTACACTATCAGTCCTTATAGAATGAACTGATGTACAAAGGTCTCTAGTAACTTAATACATATAGTGGCTATAGAGAGCCTAAGTTGATTATTGTTACATTTGATCATGGTTTCATTTTATCAACACGCTTACAGGAATCATTTGATTTTTTTTACCGACTATATTAGATCAGTAGTAAATATGAAGAAAGTAATTTATGAGTAATTATGGATTTCAAGATGAGTTTAAAAAAATAGATTAAAACATTTAGCAAAACTAATACTCGTAATAGAAATGAGAAGAGTGTATATATATGGTGTGTTCAAATATAATCATTTAGTCTATCTTTAGGTTGATTTTTGAGTTATCAACTTATGATTTCCTGCTCTGAAAGGCGAGGCACGATTTTATTCATGCCCCATGAACTCACCGTGAAACACTTCAACCATCCTAGCCCCTGAGCCTAGCTTCATTTTCTTGTGGGTGGAGCTGTTAATGCTTTCACCTTAGCTAGCCTCCATTCCATCAGCCCTAACAACATATTTTACCCGACCTCGCATCAATGATCAACCCACTGTTGACTACTCCCGAAGTTCTTATAATACTTTTAAACTCACCACTAGTAGACCTTCTAAAATGAAGTAAATTTCAAACAATAAAGTAAGTATGTCGTGACTCAAATTTATGTCAGTAGTTGAATTTCTTCCTCGTTACTTGGTTAGTGTTTGTTTTTTTTTTAACCAGAACACTGATCTATTTTAATCAAACATCACAATAGTTTTCTATCTAGACATAAAACCTGGTTTGAGTCTGTGTAGCGGTGCATTCAAACCACGTGGGTTAGTCGATCAAAAAGTCACAAACTATGGTTACAAAAAAAATAGCATACTTGTAAAATATCACGTATGTTTGGCGCAAAGCTTTTTAGAGCTTATGAAAGCTTGAACTATTAAAATAAACTTAGTTTGGCAACCAAAATCATAAGAGCTTATAGAATCCAAAAGCTCTTCCTTTAAAAGCCAATTGATGTAGCTTTTGAAAAGTGTAGAAGCTTTTGAGGTAGTTAATTACGTACATTGATGCCTATGAAATATTGTTAATATATTAGTTTGAAATGTCATCTGACGTTGATACACTCAAGCTTCAGCTACTTTACTTACCAGACATACTTGAAAATGTACCTTCAGCTACTTTACTTACCAGACATACTTGAAAATGTAAATTTCTGCTTTAGCTCCACTCTTACAAGCTCCAGCTATATTAGAAGCTCCAGCTAGTTTTGCGAAACATGCATTAAGAGAACAGTGATGTGTATTATATTGATAGTGCAAAGTCAAAGTAGCAGTTCGGGATCTTCTCATGAGCATGCTCCTTGGAAGGTTATTTTCGTTTATTTATCTTCTCACACTCCATCGCTCTAATGTAAAANAAAAGAGGAGAAGAAGAAGAAGTTGCAGGTGTCAATCTGGTTGTTGGGTCTGGCTTGGGTCTTACTGGGATGGGTCGTCGCTTTATTATTAGGTGACCCGTTAAAAGACCTTATAAGGAACCGGGTTGGTTGGGTTCACATCTACTGGGTCTCACATGTGTGTGGGGTTGGAGTTGTCATGCTTACAGTTTATAAGCCCACACAAAATGGTAACCAGAAATCTGAAAAAGGCAATAGCCCAAATCGAATAAAAAAGAACAAAAAAGATGCATACGTGGAGGTTGTGCAGTGGACAACCAAGAGCAGCATTGCAGCAAGCAATTGATCCGATATGGAGCTGGTAGAGCCGATTGTGTACCATGCCCATTTATTTGTTCTTCGTTCTATATTCACTTAACATTACCTCATGCACCCATATATTTTGGTTGAGTCGGATAAATCGATATCCCATTAAATAATCAAGATAAAATTAGTAAAGTCCTTAACTTCGAAATTATTCCGAATAGTTAGTCAATTAACTCAATCACTGAAAAGTGCAAACAGTGATAGCCCCAATAAAATTATTAGATGAATGAAATATTAAGGCTAATTTATGAATTGCAAGATCAATATGGACCTATTATTGTATAAGCACACACGTAATGAATTACTCTTACTCAAAGTTGCAACATATGAGGCGCTTAAAACTATTTGCTTATAAAATCAGCAGATGGCTTATCATATAAGCTACGGAAATCACCTTAAAGCTGGTAAATAGTATCAAAATTATCATGTGTCGGACTGTCAGTGTCACATAGTATCTAACAAAATAAGTTAAAATGTATGTAGCAGGTTGGATCCGTAGCAATAACATATGTAAAAAATTTATATACAAGTAATTTGAATGGATGAATCCGTGAATAAATTATGGACATATATAAGGTTACCGCGTCAAAAGAACTCTCACGCCTTATAATTGTATCCCTCGATTACTAGCTTTTAGTTTTTGCGAATAAAGATTATTGTTTTTCATTTGATATGGAAAGCTAATGGTAGCATTTTACATCATTTTTAATATGATTGCTCACAGTTGCACATTAGTTAAGTCTACAGGACACATGATATTTATCATCTGTTGCACATAACATTATTCATTCTTTCAAAACAAAAGCCAGTGAGTTGATGATAAATAGATAGATGTTATTCATTGACTAATGCACCTTATGAAGCTTGGGCTTAAATGAATTCCATATTAAAAAACAACCTCACAATCATTAATTAAATTGCACAACATCCCCAAATATTATATCAAAATGCATACCAAAGTAAATCAACAACAACTCAAAAACCATAAACCCTAATCAAGCTATTAGAATTATGAATCTATGCATGATTCATAAATAACTTGAACACTTGAACAGAAATAAAAACCCTAATTTCAGAAACAACATTACATTTTTGATTATATCTTATACTAATATAATCTGAGATCACAAAAAGCACAACAAACATATCCGATCCATCAAACTGCAATCTTCACACTTTGTATCGATCCTCATGAGGTTCAGCTAACATCGATCCGGGAAATAAACCCTGCAAATTAAACAATCAAAACAGAAACCGTTAAAAAAACAATAAGTCAATCAATAATTACTCTATTTGATTTAAAAACTTGAATCAAAAGATTGCTTACATTAATTTGAGCCTGGGCGGCTTTAGATCGCCTTTTAGGTTTACGCGGTGGCTTCTTTCCCGTCATAGCAATGAAATCATCCTCAATTTCTTTACGCGAAAGCGTTAAAGAAAACCTAGGCCTCTCTTCTTTCTTATCAAGGTTTCTTCTCGGCCTCATTGTTTTCTTGTCTGATCGCGGATCATCAATCTCCATGTCAACACCAGCACCGGCACCAGCACCAGCATCAGCATCAGCACCGCTACCACCACATTCTCCTATAGGCGTAGCACTTTTTGTCATTATAGTTTCCTTCATCTTACCAATCTCAGACTTATACTCACCCATTAGCTTCTCTTGACTAACCGCTATCTCATCTTCACCATCCGATACATCATCATCGGATACAACATCTTTTCCAGACGATGCATTAAACTTAAACAGCAAATTCTTACGCGGGTCATCACTAGATTGTTTTTCTAAACGCTTATCGCGGTTTTTGGCTAAAGGGTTTTCGTTAACCTCATCCGCGCCATCAGATTGGTTTTCATAAACGCTCCTACTTCCTAAAAGCTTAGTTTTACCCCATGCTAGTGGTAGATTGAAATTATGGAGTGGATTTGATCGTTCCATTGATGAGATTTCACGATTTTGGTAGTGAAATTTGGATTTTGAAGGATTTTTTCTAAAGATTAAAGTAACGGGAATAAGGGTTTTGTGTGAAGGGAGTGTTTTTAATGTGTTTGTGTATGATAATCACCGCGAACGTTATTTATGCAAACTAGTTATAATGCCCGCGCACGCGCGGGTTTTTTTTAAAATTTTTTTGAATCATATATTTTTATTTATTAAAAAACAAATAATTTAATCTTTGTTTTGTTTGATTTATGATGTTTAATTATAGTTTTTTATTATTAAAGATAATTATTTAAAAATTTTAATCCTATTGTTAATTGCATCTTATCTATATTTTTTGNTGTTTGAATAAAAAAATGTAATTTGTTTTAATTTGTATTTTGTTTAAACTAGTTATAATGCCCGCGCACGCGCGGGTTTTTTTTAAAATTTTTTTGAATCATATATTTTTATTTATTAAAAAACAAATAATTTAATCTTTGTTTTGTTTGATTTATGATGTTTAATTATAGTTTTTTATTATTAAAGATAATTATTTAAAAATTTTAATTTTATTGTTAATTGCATCTTATCTATATTTTTTGTATTTATCTTCTACTTGTGTTATAGATAAATATAAAATGTTACTTAATAAAAAAATAATCTTTTTTTTTAAATAAAATTATTACTAAATAAGGTATGATTTGATTTTTTTGAAATGAAAAAGTCCCCACTTGGGGTTTTATTTTATTATATAAAAGATAAGTGGAAAAAATGATAAAAGTGGGGCCCAAAAAGTTGAGTTAAAGTGAGTTAATGTTGAGTTATTGTTGTGGGTGTTGAGTTATTTTGTTAAAGTTGACGTGGCGCTGACGTGGCGCTGAGTTATTGAATAACTCGTGTTACCATTGCACATGCTCTTAGAAAGAAAAAGAAAAACTAAACTTTGTATAATCAATCGAGCTATGTTTTAATTTCTAACCAGCATTTATTTCTCAACAAGACAAGTCAACAAAGCCTTCCAACTTCAAGCTTAATATCACAAGGCTAAAGTGTATTGTAATCTTTATGCAACATAGGTGATATCATAATCAATGTTAATTTAAGACTAGCAGTTGGCCGTTTGAAAAAGAATACAACCCATTGATAATGATATGTACGTGTGATTTATTATAGAGCG
The DNA here is from genome assembly GCA_014162995.1 of Artemisia annua. Taxonomy (NCBI): domain Eukaryota; kingdom Viridiplantae; phylum Streptophyta; class Magnoliopsida; order Asterales; family Asteraceae; genus Artemisia; species Artemisia annua. The sequence continues at coordinate 15,077 of LBNU01019148.1, forward strand.
GGTAGGTACTAAAAATGTGAAGTGGACCAACAATATCTATAAGACTATAACAGTATAACCGGTTCCACTAATCAAAGTTGCTAATAGTGTATGAGCTTAGCTTATCTTAAGAATATAACGAGTAAAAAGGTAAAGTTTTTGCTCTTCACACATTTAGGAAGAGTGAGTTTTTAATTAGAGTGCTCGGTAAAAACAAAGCGAATAACATGTTATTCGTCAGCGTCATCTCATCCCCTCCCAATAACACATCAATAACTAAAATACACCCCTAACAAGAAAACCAATAACACTTGTGGGTCTCACAAAAAACCCCATCAAAAATACCCGCCCATTCAGAAGGAAAAAAAAAAAAAAGGTGAATGTGGTTACCAATGGCGAGCTAGGTACGGTGCAGAATAGCGACCAACAACGGTGCCATTGGTACTGATTTTTGGCGAACGGCGGATGAACCGTTGTCTGTACCGAGCACTCTTAGAACATATGCGGTTACACCGAAATATTTCTGTAACCGGTTTTGACATATTTCATAATTACATTACATGTGTATTTAGTAAAATCTAAAGATTAAACCTTTTATTAAAGCTACTGTACATTAACAAAAGAGAAAATTGCATATATATCATTTTAAAGGTTAATAATTGCATAGTATATATTTTGGGAATTGATTGGCACACTCAAAAAATTGATTAGGACACTCAATGTACAAATAGTTAAAGCAGTTTATATTTACAGTACAACTATTTAATGCACTGTTTGGAGTGTCTCAATCAAATATTGGAGTGTGCAAATCACCTCCCATATATTTTTGGCATAAGTTCTTAATGCATATGGTACAATGATTTTTATGTATGTTTTAGATATATATGCAATTTTGCATCTTTTGAGGAATATATATGCAAATGCCTAACAAAAAGTCTATAATTTGATGACGGCTCTTTTATAACATATGTTGTATAATTGATGATATACTCCCTCCGTCCCAAAATTATTGTCTAGTTTGAATTTTCAAAGTCAAACTGGTTCAACTTTGACCATAAAAGATATATTTTTTTATTATATAATATTTAATAAAAAATTATACCATTGAAAAGTACACTTAAAACCCAATCCATTTATATATTTTGCATCAAATATTATATAAATATTTAAGATTAAAGTTGAAAAAGAAAGACTAAAAAAGTCAATAGTGGACAATAAATTTGAGACAGAAGGAGTATAAAATTAGTTCAAAGATGCTAAATTTAAAGAATAGCCGGTTATTACTAAAAACACAAACCATTAATGCGTCCTAGCCTAAAGGCTACATTTAACGATTTCATATAATGAAATGTAGGCCTTTGCAATAAGTAGGTCTTTGCAAGAGGAAATTTAGAGGGTGTTTCCTTTTCCTTTAGCTAAGGAATTGGTCTACACAAAATATTTAATAATGTTTTTTTTATGTGGAGCCCACATTTTTCCACTAATGCCTCTATATATCCACAAGGCATATAAATATGATCTCCCCCTATTAAGACACTCATATAGAACGTGAGACCCACATGACCTTAGCTAAGGGAAAAAAAAGAAACGCGCTCTTAGTCTTCTATCAGAGGTAACAAGTTCACTGCATTGATGAAGCCTTTCACAGATGCTAGTTTTATGATATACTATGAGGATGATGCTGCAGTGTTTTCATAAGATGTAACACCCTAATCTTTATAAGTTTAGTAATAGACTAATATATTGTTATTAGAATAGTAGAAAAGTATTAAGGTTATTACTCCGTATTATATAGAAATACGGACCTCTAGTATGAAAAGCTAACGAAAAAGGACTAATGGTGCAAATTATTTAACGGCAAGGACTAATAATGCAAAGTAGACTTTTAGGTAGAATTACCACGTTACCCTTGTTGCCTAGTTGGAATTGATCTCATAAAAAAGGAGTGTCTAATAAAGATTTTTTTTGTCCCTCTGGTTCTAATACAACACTTTTTTTTTTAATCAATTTATGTTTTGTTTTTCTGTCTGTTTTAAATGTTTCACTTGTTAAATTTTATATTTTCTATTTCGTACTTTTAATTTTATAGTTTTTTTATATAAACAAAATTTAAAAAAGAAAAAAGGAAAATTTAAAAAAAAACAAACAAACAAACAAAAAAATTGGGGTTGCCGTTTGTTGTTTCGGGGTGCGTATAACTTGCCCCTTTTTTAAAGTTTGTGTTTTTTTTCAGGGATAATTTCAAAAATGGCCAAGTTGCCCAATCGTCTAGCCTTTTAGATTTGAAAATTCCCAAAATAGTATTTGGGCAACTATGCAAGCCAATCATGGAACGCCAAGTATCCGTTTTTTAGGGCAACTTATATATTTTTTGGGCAACCTTTTTTTTTTTTGCAACTTGGTCATTTTTGGAATTATCCATTTTTTTCAAGACACAATTATTTAAAAACGGAAAGAGTATATCTTTTGACATAATAATATATTCGTGATATGTTTGGCGCAAAGTTTTTTGGAGCTTTTTGGGGTGATGAGCGGTGAGCAATGAGCTTTTTGATTTTCAGTGTTCGTTTGGCATGAGAGCTGTGAGCTTTGCTATTTTTTAGGAAAGCTCATTTTTCCAATGCTTCTTTATGAAGTTGTGAGCGGTGAGCAGTGAGCTGTCGTAACCAAGTACAAATAACAAAAGAGGAAAGGTAAAGCAAGCAGCCGGCGCACAACTCGACACGATAGTCATAAAACACCGATCCACGTGGACACGCCCATCTCGTACCTACCACATACCTCCACACGTCCAATCTAACGATCAACCCCTGATCCAAGGGACAAGAATCAGATTAACTTAGACAGTACATGAAATAAATATCATCAACAATAGTACATATACAACACTCGTATACTACTTTATCCATTTATATAAAACCTCCAAAAAAGAAAAAACATAAGAGGAAAGTAAGAGATCGAAGAGAAGATGGGGCTGCAAATAAAGGCGTTGCATCTGTCATATGTTGTCCACGTGCTTGGTGTTGCTGGTGCTGTTCTGGTTCTTGTTTGGAACATTCATTTTCGAGNTTTTATTATTATTATAATAATGATTTTTGTGTTTGTTTATACCCTTGACTTTTGATGATTGTGTTAGGATAGGTGTTTCAACATTGTACTTGTGAGTTTAAGTGGTACTATAGTCCCAGTTGTAGCTTCATGGACTGTTGTTAACTAAGAGAATATATATAGAATCTAGGTTGTCCTATAACTTTAACTTTTGGTAGACCTGAAACTTAATATGCCCCCCATAGAAGATCATGCTGCATCCCAAGTTTTTAGAAAGAGAAATGATAGATGAACCTAAAAATAGACCTAATAATGGACCTAAAGACACGTGGCATCATCCTGATGGCTGTAGACAGGGACCCACTTATTTTACAAGTCATCAGGATCATGGCACATGTTTTTAGGTCCATTTTTAGGTCTCCCTTTAGGTCCATCTATCATTTCTCTTTTAGAAATGTGGAAGGATCAAGGTAGCATCCAAAAGAGTCGCACTCTGTGTCGTTTGTTAGTTTTCAGCAGGTTTGTGAGGTTGGAAAGTGGAAACATTTCTTTGGATTGAGTTTGGCCAGTGGTTTGTTGTGAACTACTACTATATGTTTCTGATATTTTTTTGCCGACTAATTCGCGGGTTTGAGTCCACCGTCACACAGAATTTAGAGTTGTTTGCACTTGGTGCGGATTGAACTTGAGATCTCTCACATTTTAGTGATGATAGTGACAAGCTACTACTAGAATATGAGGTGTTTAAACATTGCAGTTAACATTGTACTTGTGTGTTTATGGTGTTAAGTGGTAATTGCAGCTTTATGGACTGATAACTAATAGAAGATAATAGAAAACAGATTGTGTTAATCTTAAGTTTTAATGGACCTGAAATGTAGCAGTGAACATGGTCGATGGAAGGATAAGGTTATGATCCAAAAGAGTCGCACTATCTGTCATTGTGTTGCTACTAGCATGTTCATCATTTGTTTGACTCGCTGTTAATTTACGTTGGTTAAGATATATGTAACTTGGTTCCATCAATCTTACAAAAATACTCGTAAAATAAAAACAGACTGCTGACATTTTAATGAAGAAAAGAAAATATAAGCGAAAGGAAATTTTAAGCCGATTTGTTTTCTGGTGCTGGATTATGATTTTTCTGATAAAATCGTGTTTTGTTCTGATTACTTCTATGATTTGTGTGTTCTTTAATGTCGACACATGCACATGTAATTTTTCTTACAATTTCAGCATTAGACAGACAAGAAAGCTTTCAATGTTTTTTAGTCTTTGAGGTCCCCGACTATGTTATTAGTTTGTTGGAGCTTATCTTATATTTCCTTTTCTTATCTCCTTACCAGGTCCATCCCGTGCTGATGCTTATTGGTTTGGTCATTATGGGCGGTGAAGGTAACAACATCATTTTTGCTCATTATATAGATGGATACATGCTGATATGCCTTTCTTATTTTGTAATTTGACTATCTATTGCTCCTTCAATTTCTTTTAACATGCAGCCATTGTAAGCTATAAAGCTCTTCCCTTCGAGCATGCTAAGAAGAAGCTCGTCCATCTTATTCTACATGCCATAGCCCTTGTACTTGGTATTATCGGAATCTATATGGCATTTAAAAATCACAATGAAAGTGGTATTGCAAACCTTTACAGTTTACATTCCTGGATTGGTATCGGGGTTATTGTCCTCTATGGTGTTCAGGTAATTTATCATTTTTCACATTATTTTGTCATAATCTTTTAATGTGATTAATATGTGAAATGCACTCGGCAGTGGATTTTTGGGTTTTTGGTGTTCTTCTACCCTGGTGGATCGGGAGAGCTTAGAAAAGAGTCGGTTCCATGGCATGTGTTGTTTGGGATGTTTATTTACATCTTGGTTGTTGCAAATTCAGCACTCGGGTTCCTTGAGAAGCTAACGTTTTTGGAGAGTTCAGGTATCGAAAAGTATGGTTCTGAGGCATTTCTTGTCAACTTCACTGCCATTGTTGCTATCCTATATGGCACATTTGTACTGCTGACTGCACTTTCACGCGCCCCTGCTGAAGACAACCACCACTATTCCGCTATATGAAATGTGTTCTTGTGGGTATTACTGTTAATTATGGTTCCACTTCAGTTTGGTTCTTGTATTGTTGAACATATAATGGGTACATATATGTGTATTGAGGATGCATATGTAGCCTTATGATGTTGCATCTTATATAAGTAGATAAACTTATACTGCATTCGGAGCGTGAATTTGTGTATTGTCCCTTCCAAATGTGGAGTCAGTTTCCCTGCGAAAGCAGGATCTATGCTGTTCAACCCATGGCCTTAAGCCCTCAATCCATTCTTGATTTCGGGTATGGAAATTTTGGGTTCTCATTGATTAATGGTGATTAATTGTATTCTCTAAAATTTATATTATTTGGGATAATAAGTACTCAATAATTCTGTAGTTTGCCGAATTTACTTCCATGTTGCGATTGTAAAAGGTGATTCAAGTTGGGATTTCCCCATAACCACTCGGTTGAACGGGGCATCTACAACCACCTTAGATATTGCTAAGCCCAAGGCAAGTTCGTAATACTGATATACAAGTGTAGTTACATTTAAGATGCGGTTATACTAAACGAGCAAATCTGAGTTACCGAGCATCATTGTTGTTCATACATGGCCTTAATTCTTCCTAACAGATCCACTGATTCTTCTTAACTTGGCCGTTATTCTTGTGATCTGATGGTCATTTGACCATTAAAGAGAGTGTTTGGGATAGCTTATTGTGTTTTTCTAGACATAGACTAGTAGTTTGGACTTTAGAGTGATTAGATGAAAATATGCAGATAAATTATTGTAAATTAGCAATCCCAGACACCCCCCTTATAATAGATGTGTCTTATGTGTACATATCAAGTAAAAACGATAAAGTCATCAAACCAAACCACTTTTTCAAAATATTTCAATACAGCTTTTTATTTCTTGAATATTAGATTAGTTAACTTTTAATCTCATCAAGTATTTGTAATAAAATGAAAAGTGATGAATATGAATCTGTCGTTTTACATTAGACTCACTAATGATGAAAGGCCGAAGGCGTGATCCAAGATGCCATTATGCACGTAACTCCAGTTCCATTACATGAGTGTCTACTCTTTAGTTCCTTCGGTAAGTAGATTTATTAGAAAAACATGTTTCATTGTGGTTTTTACATTGAAAAGTTAAGGATTGCTTCAGTATCTCAATTGTATGATGTCCAAAAGGTCAGTCTTAACAAATAACAGCTAGATTCTATACACTAATACATGTTATCAAGATCATTAGTCTTATGGTGAGTCACAAGTATATGCCTTCTCATAAACAATTTTTTGTTTATGAAAAAAAAAAAAAAAAAAAAAATGCTTCATCAAGACAAAGCTTAATGCTGTCATGGTGACTTGGTCAAAGTACAGGTCATAAAATGTGCCAATTGGCATACCAACTTTTGGAAAAACAGCGCCAATGATTTCAAATCCAGGTAAATCTCTCTGCCTGCATTTTCCACTATAGAATCTCCTTTTCACATTTGTCTCATTTAAACCCTCATCTATTACATTATGTGTAAACAAAACCCTCATCTTTTGCTATCCTCAAAACCAACACTAAATTTTTAAATGTCTGAAAGTCGTGTTGTTTGAACTTTCCAACAATGTTTTAGCAGCACGTACGTATTTCAGGTTGCATGTTCACTTGGGTTTCCAGAAACAATAAACATAACATTATAAAACAACCGACGAGCCTTTTGTCTAGCAATATCCGAGTGTCTCACTAACCATATAGTTGTCGGTTCAAGTCTTACTTGAAACAACATATGTATCATAAATTTATAATGTCTAATATATGTTTTGTAATTTATTGCCTTTTAGATAAGAATATTGTATAACCAAATGTAACGAATTTTGTGTTGTTGGTTTAAACTGTTAGTGCTTTCTTGGTCAAGCGATGAACTCTTTGAGAAAAGGGCATTATTCAAAAAGGTTGCACGTTGTCAGAGTTTCTCCGGCGATCTAAACCATTCAAGAAAACTATTTTAACTTTCATGCCTTGATGTTCGTCTAAAAAAAAGATTTTTTTCATAGTCGAATGTAACTTGCAAATGAAATAAGGTGAGGGTTAGAATTGTAAATGCTAAATAGTTTAGGTGTTCTATTTACTTTTAATCGCTTGCAAAAGAATCTGCATCTCTGTTTTTTCTTGGAATAGCAATTGATGAGTTGTTGGCATTCAATCTAGCCAAACTAGTTTTCTATGCATACTTATGTTCTGTCCAAAAAAGTATATATGTTACCACTTAGTACTTACCAATATGATATTCATTCTTTCAAAAATAAAGTATAGTGTTAATATAAAAAATTCCTAAATGCAACGTAAAGTTAGTAAATACACCTTTTTGGTATACAAACTCTTGTTACTTATATATTGGCCAAACATATATATTTTAGATATTTGGTTATTACAAATATATTATTATCAGGCTTATCAAACAAAACCTATTTGAAAATAAGAATTACCAATTTCACATATAAAATAATAACCTCATAATTTAGCTCGGCCAATTGGCTTTGCATTATTTGTTGTCATCATTCTATACAAGTTGTAACAAAATGTATATTGTTTATAGGATTTTAAGTTTGTTAAACAAAAATTATTTGATAGTTGCAGATAGTATATAGTAGTTTGAAACTAACAACACTAATGATTAAGAATGTTTATAAAATGTAAACTTTGGGTAGGTCGACATTTAATTATGATAAAATTAAATAAATGGTGGAGTTTCTTACATGATTAAGGGGGTTGAGTGAATCAAGCGTATACAACTCATTAGCAAGACTTTGGGCTAAGTGTGTGGGGTGTGGTCACGGAAAGAGCACACAAACCCATCTTTTTACATTTTCTTGCAAAAAAAACTCACACAATGCATGCTAGAAAAAAGGAAAATTTATAAGAAAATTTGTGTTTAACATATTGTTTAGGTTTGTGAGTTTGTTTAACAAAATTTTATGTACTAGTGCTAATAGTATATGGTTTAGAACCATCAATACTACGTAATGATTAAGAATGTTTATAAAAAAAATGTAAACTTTAGGTGGGTCAACATTTAATTATCATAAAGTTAAATAAAAGGTGGTGTTTCTTACATGATTAAGAGGGTTGAGTGAATGAAGCGTATACAACTCATTAGCAAAACTTTGGGCTAAGGGACACATGATGCTTTACAAACATATCATTTAATTACAAGCTACAAAATTACAAAATAAATGATATACATGGTTTAATAGACTTTATTAATTATATATTTTTTTAATGAAAAAGTTGGAAGAACAATTAAAAGCAACTAAAAGTGTTATACTGCTTTTGAAAAAACCAACGGCTATTGGAGCTCTTCATGAAAATCTTTAATTTGAAAAGAAAACTTATGAAAACAAAAGAAGCAACAGTCTGTTAATGGTTTTGGTGGGGGTATGCCAACTCAGATCATAATATAATTTATATAAATCCAACAATATATAACTAACATACTCTTTCTCATTTCCAAACCACACTTGAATCTTTTCATTCTTTTCCTTAATCTCATAATCCTTAATACTTTAGTACTCCTAAACTCACTAAGCTAAGATATGGGAGCTGAAGATGCCAAGAATGTTGAGGTAGCAACCGAGTGCGTGCCTGAGGCTCCCGTTGCTGTTGAGAAGGAGGACGAGAAGTTAGCTCTTGTCCCCGTCGAACCTTGTGTTCCTGAAGAGAAACCCGCCGAGGAGGAGAAACACGGCGATGATACTAAAGCTCTTGTTGTCGTCGAGAGTAAGCTAATCTCTTATATCCTTAATGTCCCTTCTTTATTAGTTAACATGTATGTTGTCTAACTTTTTGATAATTTGCAGAGCCAACAGAAGAAGCTTGTGATGAGAAACCGAAAGAGGGTTCTATCAACAGAGGTAATATAAGCAATCAACTATTCAACTGAAAATTGTTTTTGACCTTGAGGGGTGTTTAGGATTGCATTTTGAAACTGTGTTTGAGAGTAGCTAATACAAAACATAAAGTTGCATTTTCAACTCACATGATATATTTTCATAACGCAAAACCTTTCAAATCTTTGTGATATTTAAGAAGATTGAATTCGTTGTTTGTTCAGATGATGTTCTTGCTAAAGTAGCAAATGAGAAGAAAGAGGCACTTATTAAAGCATGGGAAGAAAGTGAGAAGTCTAAAGCTGAAAACAAGTAAGACTTGCCATTTCGATTTTTCTGAAATCAAATTATTTTCTTATGGGTTCAAAGTTAGTAGATATTTTTTACTCAAAAACTGATATACTATGATTGAACAGAGCTCAACAGAAGATATCTTCCATTAAAGCATGGGAAAACAGCAAGAAAGCCGAACTAGAAGCCGAGTTGAAAAAGCTGGAGGTAATACATTTATATCGCTTGTTCAATCATATAAACAGAACCCACAAAATAAATTGTGAAACCGGATCTAATTGTACTTGGTGAACAGGAGGAGCTTGAAAAGAAGAAGGCCAAGTACATAGAAAAGATGAAGAACAAGATAGTTCTCATCCACAAAAAGGCAGAAGAAAAGAGGGCGAACACCGAAGCCAAATGTGGAGAAGAGATTCTCAAGGCGGAAGAGGTAGCAGCTAAGTGTCGGGCTACTGGTGAAACACCAAAGAAGCTACTCGGATGGTTTTAGATCACTAGATGTTTACCAGAAACCCATGATTGATTAAATTTATTTCTTGATGTGTGCTTATATTCTTATGTTGTATGATTGTTTCAATATTTCATTATTTTGTGTGCATATGTACATGTATATTAGCCATTTATGAAAGAAAAACAAGTTTGCAAGTCCCAATCTTATTCCATGAAGTTTTAGTTATCAGTCTGATCTCTACTTTAAAGAGTTATTACACGACTGACCTTACACATATTCCAAATATTCACCATCGTTGGGGAAATCTAGCAGCAGATCCAAAGTTATGTCTGATGCATCATTCTCTGCTTCATACGAGCTTTGAGGCTCTGCAGCATGTGTTATCTCTTCAGGTTCCTCCTTTAATCTGATATGCTCCTTGACACCCTGATTACAAGATTCACTAGTAGACGTGACCGGGATATGAGGCCCTGTGTGCACTGTATAAGAATCTGATTCAAACTTTATGGCTCGAGGGGTTGGAATTTCACACTGCACTTTTTCAAAATCCATATGTTTCTGAAATGTTTCTCCATCGCTAGAACCCCAATCATTGAGGAAGTTATCGCTGTCACTTATGACAGTTGCTGGGCTGGAAAGCGCAGGATCCATTGCTTCAGGCATTTCCTCCTCTCTGGCGTCCTCCAAATCTGCCACCTGGTGAGTTGGAGGCAAAGTGGGCTTCTTTTCTGTTGACTTGGAAGGTGGGTGCAGGGTTCCGTTTTTGTTTGGAATCCGCTTTCTTAAATGAGAGTTCCAGAAGTTCTTTATCTCGTTGTCAGTTCTTCCTGGTAACTGTGAAGCAATAGCAGCCCACCTGAATAACTCAATGTTTAGTTTTTAACTGATGTAGACATAATCAGCAAAATATGATTTTGTTGATGAAATAAGGGGAAGCGGTTCATTACTTGTTACCGTGCAAGCTATGCAAATTAAAGATTGTTTCTTCTTCTTCAGAACTGAAGGCACCGCGTTTAATATCTGGACGAAGATAGTTAGTCCAACGAAGTCGACAACTTTTTCCACATCTTCGAAGTCCTGTAAACATGAGTCCCAAATTGAACCAGAAAGGAATGGGAATGATTTTGTCAGGCAAGACGGGCGAAAATAAGAAAAGTAAATAACCAAGAACACAACAAATTAACATGGTTCAGTCGATTAATGTGAAATGCAATTGGATTATGCCCACTTGCTGGTTGTATACAGTGTTCCAAATATATTACATGCAGGGTTGGATCTACCTTGGAAACAACGGTAGCCCGTGTTAAAAGGTGATTGAGCCCACAAAAGTGTAAAGAGCATTAAGGCCCTTTCATGGTGGCACCAACACAATTTCTTATCGGCTTCAAGTCCAGTGACCCGTCTAATTTCCTAACTGAGTTGGGGACACAATAATAGAGGCATTTTTCTTATCAAATTGGGTAAAACTTTGACTTTTATCACAAAACTTTGGGCTTTCCTTAATTAACTTTAAGAAGCCAGGACTGGAAAACTAAACATATTGTATTAACTTTACTACAGGCCATTGTTGACCCGAATATGTTTAATCCGTAATCAATAGCCAGAGGGACCAAATATGTTTTGATCCATTACTGGCCACTATTGACCTGCATCTGTTTTGATCCGTCACCAATTACATGGAACCTTTACTAAGAACATCTATAAGCATAACTTTTAGCTACAATCGTGCCAACCCCTAACCGACTGTCCCTTTGAAATTCTACTTCATTTGTGCTCCTAAATTTCTGAGTCGGTCAAAATCCATTCAGATCATGTCACCCTTTAACAAATACCGCAAAACTTTGGGATTTACTTACATAACTTTAAAAGTCAGGACCGAAAAACCAAAATTTATTGGATTAACTTGACTACAGGCCACTGTTGACACGAATATGTTTTGATCCGTTACCAGCCACTATTGACCTGAATCTGTTTTGATCCTTCATCGATAACAAGGAATCTTAACTAAGAACACTTAGAACCATAAACCTTAACCACAATTGTGTCGGATACTCCTAACACCTTAGTATGCCTTTGAAAATCTTCTAATTTGCAAGTCACACTTTTAAACAACAAACACAACATAACTAAAGATCACGAAACACAAAACTAAAAAGAACGAAAACCTGCGAGTTCAGGAAAGGAACGCCACGTGCCGTGACCGTTCTTAGTGATATAATCAACAAGCAATTTATCTTCTTCAGGAGTCCATGCACCTTTCTTGACTTCACCTTTAACACAACATGGTGCTCTCCCCATCCCCTTCTTCTTTTTCTGAAACCCTCTTTTTCTCATCCAATTTTCACTAAAACTAAAACCCAAATTTCTTTATAATCCAAAAATGCCACGTCACCAACACACCTCTTAATTTGCATCAAATTAGCACCATTTTCTACCTGAGAAAAAACCATCAAAATCGATACTACTAATTATGCTTATTTTTAGCTTCATCTCATTCTGGAAAACTTTTGAAAGAAAACTGAAAGAAATGAAAAACATGTGTTTTTGGCAAAATTTTCTTGGAAATGGAAAACACGTTTTCCAAAAGTTTCAAAAAAAAGGATTCCGAAAAACATGAATTCTACTTTAAGCTAAGAAAATGAAAAATGCAAGACACGTTTTCCGTAAACAAGAAATTCCTCTTAGAAAAATAGAGAAAATTTTCGAAACTCAAAGAATTGTAGTAGAATGTGGAATATAGTATAAAAAAATAAAAAGAATGAAAAAAAGGGATGCATGGATAGTTACCGGAAAACAAGGAGAGACAAAGAAGAGAAGGGTGTTTGTAAAGTGTTATGAAGAGAAAATGGGTTCTGAGAGTTACTTCTGTTATGTTTTCTGCACCCCATTTAGGAAGCTCAGGACAATTTTTCTGACTTCTTTTCTAAAATAATTGTATCATTATTATTGTTATTTTTTTCCTTTTAATTTTTGCCGAATGACTTTAACTAATTAATTACTCTTTATTAAAAGTCTGTAATAATAATATCAAGTAACGATAATATGGTAATATATATCAAATTTTCCTTTTTACTTTTAGTAATTAACAATTAACTTCGGATATCTCGAAAAGAAAACGTGAACAACAATATTGTGACAGAGGGATTATTATGAGTGCGTTTAGTTGGGGGAAACACACTTGTTTTCTACAAAATGTTTTGTGAAAAACAAAGAAAATAAAGATCACGTTCAAATAAACGTTTTTTGACAAAATGTTTTGCAAAACACAAAATCCTATATTTCCTAACTTAGCAATGAAAATTACAAAAACAAATTTTAATTGTTTTCCATGTTTTCCTTTATAACCCACAACCCTCCTTCTCCATTCTTCAAAATAGAAAATGTATACATCAACTAAACGTGTATTTTATATTTTCAAGTATTTTGTGAAGATAAATTTCTCTTTCAAATGTTTACAAAAACAGAGATAGAAAACAAGTGATTTTTTTTTTTTTTTTTTTTTTTAAAAAAAAAAAAAAGCTAAACGCACCCTATTTATTCACATGTTTTTACTTTCTTTCACGTCTCTAATTAAAAAAAATTTCTTTATTTGTCCCGTGACTAATCTTTCTATTGAATAAGAGAAAACTTAAAATTGAAAATTTATATCTTTAGAAAAGAAAATTTAGGGAGAGTTTAATTCAAGATAAAATCCTGTGACTAACTAAGGCTGTGTTTGTTTTTTATTTTTTTGCTCTTAACAGCCTCTGAATGGGCACTGTGTCTTATTCGGTCAGACATTTTGACGTTCAGACCGTTTGTTTTTTATTTTCCGTTCAGACGCGTTCAGATGCAGTAAGATCTTAATGGTTTAGACTTGAGAGGGGTGTCTGAATGCATCTTGTTGCCTCTTGCTGACACAAATAAAAACCCAAAAAAAATTAGTACGAGCAAGCAAATGTGCGGTTCAAACATGAGTTTTTTTTTCCCGTTCAGATGCGGTCAGATTCAGACATTTACGCATCAGATTCAGATTCAGATGTGCGGTTCAGATTCAGATTCANAATTAAAAAAAATTTCTTTATTTGTCCCGTGACTAATCTTTCTATTGAATAAGAGAAAACTTAAAATTGAAAATTTATATCTTTAGAAAAGAAAATTTAGGGAGAGTTTAATTCAAGATAAAATCCTGTGACTAACTAAGGCTGTGTTTGTTTTTTATTTTTTTGCTCTTAACAGCCTCTGAATGGGCACTGTGTCTTATTCGGTCAGACATTTTGACGTTCAGACCGTTTGTTTTTTATTTTCCGTTCAGACGCGTTCAGATGCAGTAAGATCTTAATGGTTTAGACTTGAGAGGGGTGTCTGAATGCATCTTGTTGCCTCTTGCTGACACAAATAAAAACCCAAAAAAAATTAGTACGAGCAAGCAAATGTGCGGTTCAAACATGAGTTTTTTTTTCCCGTTCAGACGCGGTCAGATTCAGACATTTATGCATCAGATTCAGATTCAGATGTGCGGTTCAGATTCAGATTCAGACCCTCTTAACAAACAAACACCACCTAAATAAAAGTCAATATCATTGATGATTTAGTTAATGTTATAATAATCTTGTATTATTATGCAGCTATAGGAAAATTAATATAAAAATCAAGGTTTGAAGTTTCACAAAAGAAACCTTAAAAAACATTATGTTATGTTTAGCAAATAAAATTTATGTCTAAATCCTAACTCTTTATTGATTAATTAAGTTTTATGGACTTAAGTATAAAAGAATTTTTAACATATATATATAAATTTAACAAATATCTCATATTCTTTATATTTGTTTTATAAATACAATATTTATTAGTATTGTTGTTATTTATAAATATTATTATCGTTATTAGATTAAATTAATTGTATATATGGACCAGATTATAAGCTTCCCCCCTTGATTGAAGGCGGTAAGGGTTTATAACCATTATTTAACTCTTGATAAATATATAATCATCATTTAAGTGGTGTTTGTTTTTTAAGAGGCTCTGAATCTGAACCGCACATCTGAATCTGAATCTGAGGCGTAAATGTCTGAATCTGACCGCATCTGAACGAGAAAAAAAAACTCATGTTTGAACCGCACATTTGTTTGCTCGTACTAATTTGTTTTTTGGGTTATTTTTCTGTCAACAAGAGACAACAAGAGGCATTAAGACACCTCTCTCAAGTCTAGAACATTAAGATCTTACTGCCTCTGACCGTGTCTGAACGGGGAAAAAAAACAAACGGTCTAAACGGCCAAAATGTCTGACCGCGTCTGAACGGTTCAGATTCAGATGCTATTAAAAGCCTCTTTTTGAAAAACAAACACAACTTAAGCACGCCACTTAATCAAAACACGTGCTATTGTGATATGAAAAATAATACACGAGACTCGTGTAATTTTTATCTAAAGTTGAAGTCAGGATATTGAGGAAGTTATATTATTTTTTTTAAAAAAAATTATTTGTTTTATCTAGGATTCTTTATATTCTTTTCATTTTAGTTGGCATGTTAAACATTTTTAGACCATTAAGAAATTTGCAAGTTACATGTTTGATAGATTTGACAAACAAAAGTATATTTATATTTAGCACTGGTTTGACATAAGCGAGTTCGATAGCGTCATCTAGAGAGGTCATGTTGTTGAGTGATGATACACATGACTAACTCATGTGACTAATATTAGACCTAATTCATTCATCACTTGACACATGTCATATACATTTTCTCCCTCTAAATCTTCACCTTTGAGTCTGCCACATGTCTTCATATGATTTTTAGGCACACTTTTAGTCATGAAAATTAGGCATGCATATCATTTTCCATTGTCATATATCCATTTTATACAATTTCAACTAAAATGGAACACCTTTAACTGTTGTATACTTGCATATCAAATTATTAAGGGATTTTTTAACTTGTGCCCTTAGGCAGGCACATGATAAGAAGTGGACTCTTGTGTCATTTTTTCTGGGTTCTTGTTAGTTTACAAAAAAAATATATATAAACCCCAATCATTGAGGAAGTTATCGCTGTCACTTATGACAGTTGCTGGGCTGGAAAGCGCATGATCCATTGCTTCAGGCATTTCCTCCTCTCTGGCGTCCTCCAAATCTGCCACCTGGCGAGTTGGGGGCAAAGTGGACTTCTTTTCTGTTGACTTGGAAGGTGGGTTGGTTTGCAGGGTTCCGTTTTTGTTTGGAATCCGCTTTCTTAAGTGAGAGTTCCAGAAGTTCTTTATCTCATTGTCAGTTCTTCCTGGTAACTGTGAAGCAATAGCAGCCCACCTGAATAACTCAATGTTTAGTTTTTAACTGATGTAGACATAATCAGTAAAATATAGTAATTGTTTTGTTGATGAAATAAGGGGATGCGGTTCATTACCTGTTACCGTGCAAGCTATGCAAATTAAAGATTGTTTCTTCTTCTTCAGAACTGAAGGCACCGCGTTTAATATCTGGACGAAGATAGTTAGTCCAACGAAGTCGACAACTTTTTCCACATCTTCGAAGTCCTGTAAACATGAGTCCCAAAATTGAACCAGAAAGGAATGGGAATGATTTTGTCAGGCAAGACGGGCAAAAATAAGAAAAGCAAATAACCAAGAACACAACGAATTAACATGGTTCAGTCGATTAATGTGAAATGCAATTGGATTATGCCCACTTGCAGGTTGTATACAGTGTTCCAAATATATTACATGCAGGGTTGGATCTACCTTGGAAACATCGGTAGCCCGTGTTAAAAGGTGATTGAGCCCACAAAAGTGTAAAGAGCATTAAGGCCCTTTGATGGTGGCACCAACACAATTTCTTATCGGCTTCAAGTCCAGTGACCCGTCTAATTTCCTAACTGAGTTGAGGACACAGAAATGTAAATAATAGAGCCATTTTTCTTATCAAATTGGGTAAAACTTTGACTTTTATCACAAAACTTTGGACTTTCGTTAATTAACTTTAAGTAGTCAGGACTGGAAAACCAAAACTTATTGTATTAACTTTACTACAGGCCATTGTTGACCCGAATATGTTTAATCCGTAATCAATAGCCAGAGGGACCAAATATGTTTTGATCCATTACTGGCCACTATTGACCTGCATCTGTTTTGATCCGTCACCAATTACATGGAACCTTTACTAAGAACATCTATAAGCATAACTTTTAGCTACAATCGTGCCAACCCCTAACCGACTATCCCTTTGAAATTATACTTCGTTTGTGCTCCTAAATTCCTGAGTCGGTCAAAATCCATTCAGATCATGTCACCCTTCAACAAATACCGCAAAACTTTGGGATTTACTTACATAACTTTAAAAGTCAGGACCGAAAAACCAAAATTTATTGGATTAACTTGACTACAGGCCACTGTTGACCCGAATATGTTTTGATCCGTTACCAGCCACTATTGACCTGAATCTGTTTTGATCCTTCATCGATAACAAGGAATCTTAACTAAGAACACTTAGAACCATAAACCTTAACCACAATTGTGTCGGATACTCCTAACACATGCCTTTGAAACTCTTCTACATGTCACACTTTAACAAAAATCACAAGATCAAGAAACACAAAACTAAAAAGAACGAAAACCTGCGAGTTCAGGAAAGGAACGCCACGTGCCGTGACCGTTCTTAGTGATATAATCAACAAGCAATTTATCTTCTTCAGGAGTCCATGCACCTTTCTTGACTTCACCTTTAACACAACATGGTGCTCTCCCCATCCCCTTCTTCTTTTTCTGAAACCCTCCTTTTCTCATCCAATTTTCACTAAAACTAAAACCCAAATTTCTTTATAATCCAAAAATGCCACGTCACCAAAACACCTCTTAATTTGCATCAAATTAGCACCATTTTCTACCTGAGAAAAAACCATCAAAATCGATACTACTAATTATGCTTATTTTTAGCTTCATCTCATTCTGGAAAACTTTTCTAAGAAAACTGAAAGAAATGAAAAACATGTGTTTTTGGCAAAATTTTCTTGGAAATGGAAATCACGTTTTCCAAAAGTTTCAAAAAAAAGGATTCCGAAAAACATGAATTCTACTTTAAGCTAAGAAAATGAAAAATGCAAGACACGTTTTCCGTAAACAAGAAATTCCTCTTAGAAAAATAGAGAAAATTTTCGAAACTCAAAGAATTGTAGTAGAATGTGGAATATAGTATAAAAAAATAAAAAGAATGAAAAAAAGGGATGCATGGATAGTTACCGGAAAACAAGGAGAGACAAAGAAGAGAAGGGTGTTTGTAAAGTGTTATGAAGAGAAAATGGGTTCTGAGAGTTACTTCTGTTATGTTTTCTGCACCCCATTTAGGAAGCTCAGGACAATTTTTCTGACTTCTTTTCTAAAATAATTGTATCATTATTATTGTTATTTTTTTCCTTTTAATTTTTGCTGAATGACTTTAAGTCTTTAACTAATTAATTACTCTTTATTAAAAATCTGTAATAATAATATCAAGTAACGATAATATGGTAATATATATCAAATTTTCCTTTTTACTTTTAGTAATTGACAATTAACTTAGGATATCTCGAAAAGAAAACGTGAACAACAATATTGTGACAGAGGGATTATTATGAGTGCGTTTAGTTGGGGGAAACACACTTGTTTTCTACAAAATGTTTTGTGAAAAACAAAGAAAATAAAGATCACGTTCAAATAAACGTTTTTTGACAAAATGTTTTGCAAAACACAAAATCCTATATTTCCTAACTTAGCAATGAAAATTACAAAAACAAATTTTAATTGTTTTCCATGTTTTCCTTTATAACCCACAACCCTCCTTCTCCATTCTTCAAAATAGAAAATGTATACATCAACTAAACGTGTTTTTTATATTTTTAAGTATTTTGTGAAGATAAATTTCTCTTTCAAATGTTTACAAAAACAGAGATAGAAAACAAGTGATTTTTTTTTTTTTTTTTTTTTTTTTTTTTAAAAAAAAAAAAAAGCTAAACGCACCCTATTTATTCACATGTTTTTACTTTCTTTCACGTCTCTAATTAAAAACAATTTCTTTATTTGTCCCGTGACTAATCTTTCTATTGAATAAGAGAAAACTTAAAATTGAAAATTTATATCTTTAGAAAAGAAAATTTAGGGAGAGTTTAATTCAAGATAAAATCCTGTGACTAACTAAGGCTGTGTTTGTTTTTTATTTTTTTGCTCTTAACAGCCTCTGAATGGGCACTGTGTCTTATTCGGTCAGACATTTTGACGTTCAGACCGTTTGTTTTTTATTTTCCGTTCAGACGCGTTCAGATGCAGTAAGATCTTAATGGTTTAGACTTGAGAGGGGTGTCTGAATGCATCTTGTTGCCTCTTGCTGACACAAATAAAAACCCAAAAAAAATTAGTACGAGCAAGCAAATGTGCGGTTCAAACATGAGTTTTTTTTTCCCGTTCAGACGCGGTCAGATTCAGACATTTATGCATCAGATTCAGATTCAGATGTGCGGTTCAGATTCAGATTCAGACCCTCTTAACAAACAAACACCACCTAAATAAAAGTCAATATCATTGATGATTTAGTTAATGTTATAATAATCTTGTATTATTATGCAGCTATAGGAAAATTAATATAAAAATCAAGGTTTGAAGTTTCACAAAAGAAACCTTAAAAAACATTATGTTATGTTTAGCAAATAAAATTTATGTCTAAATCCTAACTCTTTATTGATTAATTAAGTTTTATGGACTTAAGTATAAAAGAATTTTTAACATATATATATAAATTTAACAAATATCTCATATTCTTTATATTTGTTTTATAAATACAATATTTATTAGTATTGTTGTTATTTATAAATATTATTATCGTTATTAGATTAAATTAATTGTATATATGGACCAGATTATAAGCTTCCCCCCTTGATTGAAGGCGGTAAGGGTTTATAACCATTATTTAACTCTTGATAAATATATAATCATCATTTAAGTGGTGTTTGTTTTTTAAGAGGCTCTGAATCTGAACCGCACATCTGAATCTGAATCTGAGGCGTAAATGTCTGAATCTGACCGCATCTGAACGAGAAAAAAAAACTCATGTTTGAACCGCACATTTGTTTGCTCGTACTAATTTGTTTTTTGGGTTATTTTTCTGTCAACAAGAGACAACAAGAGGCATTAAGACACCTCTCTCAAGTCTAGAACATTAAGATCTTACTGCCTCTGACCGTGTCTGAACGGGGAAAAAAAACAAACGGTCTAAACGGCCAAAATGTCTGACCGCGTCTGAACGGTTCAGATTCAGATGCTATTAAAAGCCTCTTTTTGAAAAACAAACACAACTTAAGCACGCCACTTAATCAAAACACGTGCTATTGTGATATGAAAAATAATACACGAGACTCGTGTAATTTTTATCTAAAGTTGAAGTCAGGATATTGAGGAAGTTATATTATTTTTTTTTTTAAAAATTATTTGTTTTATCTAGGATTCTTTATATTCTTTTCATTTTAGTTGGCATGTTAAACATTTTTAGACCATTAAGAAATTTGCAAGTTACATGTTTGATAGATTTGACAAACAAAAGTATATTTATATTTAGCACTGGTTTGACTAAAAGTGTGCCTAAAAATCATATGAAGACATGTGGCAGACTCAAAGGTGAAGATTTAGAGGGAGAAAGTGTATATGACATGTGTCAAGTGATGAATGAATTAGGTCTAATATTAGTCACATGAGTTAGTCATGTGTATCATCACTCTATGACAATAGTGTATTGTCTCTCTCTTACTTGGTCCAATTGTTTCAAGAGATCATCAAATATTATGAGTTAGGCTAATGATAACATAGGATAAGTTTTGTAATCAATAAAAGATACTTTGTACAGTCACCAATTATACACAACCTAAAATTAGAAATTGTTGTTCTGAAATTTCGCCACGGTTCGGTGCACTGAACAGTGAACAACATGACCTCTCTAGATGACGCTATCGAACTCGCTTATGTCAAACCAGTGCTAAATATAAATATACTTGAGTGATGATACACATGACTAACTCATGTGACTAATATTAGACCTAATTCATTCATCACTTGACACATGTCATATACACTTTCTCCCTCTAAATCTTCACCTTTGAGTCTGCCACATGTCTTCATATGATTTTTAGGCACACTTTTAGTCATGAAAATTAGGCATGCATATCATTTTCCATTGTCATATATCCATTTTATACAATTTCAACTAAAATGGAACACCTTTAATTGTTGTATACTTGCATATCAAATTATTAAGGGATTTTTTAACTTGTGCCCTTAGGCAGGCACATGATAAGAAGTGGACTCTTGTGTCTAGGGATGGCAACGGGTCGGGTTCGGGGCGGGTTTTAGTGTACCCGTACCCGTACCCGTTTATAATATTCAAACCCGTATCCGCCCCATTACCCGCCGGGTACCCGATTAATATTATCCATCGGTTTTTCGGGTTTCCCCGCGGGTTTCGGTTATCCCCAATTGAATATTATATGGACAAAATGGCGGTATTAATATTAAAGTCACACTAAAATCTATCGAAAAAAATAAAGGAAAACACCCTAATATATTCATTTTTTTTAAGTTAAAGAAAATGAATATCGTATCAAACGATTTAAGGCTTTTGAATAATTCATGTACATAATAAAATATGTTATGTAATANTTTTTAACTTGTGCCCTTAGGCAGGCACATGATAAGAAGTGGACTCTTGTGTCATTTTTTCTGGGTTCTTGTTAGTTTACAAAAAAAATATATATATATATATTTTTGCGTCCTTTTCATAGATCACTGAGTAAAAATGACACACAAACACATTTCTTATCATATGCCTATAAAAACCTAATTATCAATACATTCTTATCATCTTATAGACTTATCTTATTTCTCCTCGTTATAACATATTTAGGATTTTCTATTTTAGTAGTCTTAAAACACTAAGTTAACACACCTTTTATTATTAAGTATTAAAATAAAATTTACATTAAAGTATGACATTAAGTTGTATGTTACAATAATAAAATATAAATAATATATTGAATTTAATATGTTTATAGTTAAAATTAAGACATTTTTAAATTTGCATATAATAATATAATAATATGGTATAATAATTTTTCACAATCTCAAAACCACAATGTCTATAAATTATCATCAATTATTGAAAGAGTAAATTACATAAATGGTCCCTGTGGTTTGACGAAAATTCCACCTACCGTCCCTCAAATTTAAAAGTTGCATGTATGGTCCCTGTCGCTGCAAAAGAATAACATGAATGGTTCCTCAGACTAACTGTCGTTAGACTTTTCCGTTACTCCATTTGCACCGTTAGTCCTTTAACGACCGTTTGCAACAAACATTTGCACCGTTAGTCCTTTAATACGTTTTTGCCCATTTTTATACGCTTTCGTCCGGTTTTATACGTTTTCGCTCATTTTCTTACGTTTTCATCCGTTTTTCTTACGTGTTTGTCTGTTTTCTTACGTTTTTTTTCATTTTCATACGTTTTCGCTCATTTTCTTACATTTTCATCCGTTTTTTTAATATTTTTGTCCGTTTTTCTTACGTTTTTCCAGTTTTCATACGTTTTTGTCTGTTTTCATATGTTTTCGTCTGTTTTTATACGTTTTCGCCCAGTTTCTTACATTTTCATCCGTTTTTCTTACGTTTTTTCAGTTTTCATACGTTTTTTACATTTACATAAGTTTTTGTCCATTTTTATACGTTTTGGCCCGTTTTCTTACATTTTCATCCGTTTTTACGTTTGTGTCCGTTTTTGTCTATTTTTATATGTTTTCCTTACTTTTTTTTTCCTGTTTTCATACGTTTTTGTTAGTTTTTATACATTTTTGCCCGTTTTTCTTACATTTTTGCCTAGTTTCTTACATTTTCGTCTGTTTTTCTTACGTTTTTGTCTGTTTTTCTTACGTTTTTTCATTTTCAGACGTTTTTGTCCGTTTTTTACATTTTTGTCCATTTTTCTACGTTTTTTTTTCCGTTTTCATACGTTTTTCCTAAATATGTTTAAACGGTTTTCTTATAATTTTTTAAAAAAATTTTCTTATAATTTTTTTCCAATATATCTTTAAAATTTATAAGAAAAAAAATTATAAGAAAACCAAATTATTAGGAAAAAATTATAAGAAAACAAAAATTTATAAACCAAATTATAAGAAAAACGTATGTAAACGGAAAAAACGTAAGAAAAACATACAAAAATGGACAAAAACGGATACAAACGTATAAAAACGGATGAAAATGTAAGAAAACGGGCTAAAACGTATAAAAACGGACAAAAACATATGTAAACGGAAAAAACGTAAGAAAAACAGACAAAAACGTAAGAAAAACGGATGAAACGTATGAAAATGGGCGAAAACGTATAAAACGGACGAAAACGACAAAAACAGACAAAAACGTATGAAAGGACTAATGGTGCAAATGTTTGTTGCAAACGGTCGTTAAAGGACTAACGGTGCAAATGGAGTAACGGAAAAAACTAACGACAGTTAGTCTGAGGGACCATTCATGTTATTCTTTGGCAGCGACAGGGACCATACATGCAACTTTTAAGTTTGAGGGACGGTAGGTGAAATTTTCGTCAAACCACAGGGATCATTCTTGTAATTTACTCATTATTGAAAATCGTTAAACCATTATTAGCCATAAAAGATGTAAAATAACAAAAATCGTTAAAGAACATTCGTTTTCGAACCGGTTACGTTGCGAGTATATAATGGTAGTAAAGTACTAATTTACTTAAAGTTGCAACCCTTTTTATTTTTATTTATTTACTTATTTTTTATTTTTTAATTTTTTTTTATGTATTAAATGTCACATAATGAGTTCTAGAAAGGACATTTTGGACTTTCTTCCCATGCTCTAGCATGGCTAAACGTGGTTCACGGCGAGAGATTTAAAAGAATTATTAATACGTGGAAGTAATCGTCAATAAAAAGGCACACATAAATCTTTTGGTTACTTTTTCATTGAAAACGAGTGCATTATTTTTATTTGGGTGTCTTTGTCAACATTAAGAAACTTTTTTACTAAAATACCATTGATTTTGACTCCCTCCGTAATAAGTTAATATGATATGTTGTGGTAAATTATCGAACGAGACGTATTCACTAGATTGATTAAAAAAGTTGAAAATGCCAATACTTATTCAAGAGATGTATTCACTAGATTGATTAAAAAAGTTGAAAATGCCAATACTTATTCAAAATAAACTTTATGCATAAGACTTCAATTTATATGATAAGAAAATGTATTATAGTTAAATTACAATATATTTATGCATAAGACTTAAATCAGGGGCCACTCATAGATTTTTGCGGTATTGTTAGTTCTTGTCAAAAAAAATGTAGGGGTGCTTGGGAATGGGAAAGTGATTGATTAAAGGTGCTTGGTTGAAGAGGGTAATATAATGATTACTCACTAATGGGTAATGGACCATTATAGTGTAAATTGGAGGGTAAGGATTGATTAACCACCATCACTCATTCCTTTGCATTCCCTTTCTCTTTCCCCACTACTAACTCCCGCTCAATTCTCGAGTTTTAAGTGAATGAAAATGGAAAAGAATTGGAAAGCAAAAAAAGAAAGGGAAAAGGAAAGTAAGTGTTAGTTGTTATGTTCTTGAAATAGAGGAAAGGAAAAGGAAAGTAATCATAATCATGTTCTTGAGTGGGATGAAAAGGAAAATAACTTGGTGAAATTACATATATGCCCTTTAGTTGTTAATGTAAAATGTTTTAAAAATGGTATATCCTTTTACTTTCCTCCCAAAAGTGGGAGGAAGATTTGCTTAATAAAACTTCCTCCTTATTTCCTTTCCACTTCTCTTTTCTTCCTTAAAAAAAACTCAAAAATACAAAAAACTATCGATTTCTTTTCCTTTCCTCTTCCTTTCCAACTCGAAAACTGAGTAGGGTGTGCTTGGTTCAATTAAGGGAATGGGAATAGAAAATGCAAAGGGTATAAAAAGGAATGCAAATGGTAATGAATACTTTAACACTGATCAATTTGTATTGCAATGGGTCATTACCTTGTTTATGGTAATGCTTCATTCCTTTATACCAAACCAAGCATAAATAATGATTGTTTTTCCTGTTCTTCACCACTAATACCCTCAACGAGGCATGTAGCTTTTCAAAAATGCACAAAATCAAAAAAGTAAAGTTGTGTTTATAATCTTATTTAATTATATTAAATGCATTTCCTTACTTTTAGTTCGGAGTTCGTCCCTGATTCATGACACTGATATACATAATAAAAATGAAAATATATTAATTTCACTAACTTATAAATTATGGAGTAATATTTAATTAAAGTAATTAACAATGTTCTAATAATATATGTTAAGTTTTAATAATATATGTTAAGTGCGTATAAAAAAAGGGATTTAGTCGAAGAACAATAATGTACTTTTTAAAATGTATCGATCTAGTACGTGAACTTTTTTTAAGTTGTAGAAATATAATGAGCTTTCATAAGTGTTCCGATTTGGTACATGATCCCAGATCGGTGTATTTGAAAAAGTACATTGCTGTTCTTCGACCAAATCCCATAAAAAAATACATTTTTTAATTTTGAGGTTTTTTATGTTGTTCTAGTGCATTTAGTCATTGCTTTTCATATCACTTATTGGACAAAACACTTGATGCATTAACGAATAATGATATACGAAACAGAAAAAATAAAAATGAAAAGAATTAAAAGGTAAAGAAAGAAAACTCTCTACAACCAAGCAGCTGCTTGGACACATTTTAAACACCGATTTGAAAAATAAATTTGGTCATTATCAAATCCGTACATAATCACATGTAGCTAGCCATCTCAACACTTAAATAGTGATTCATTCAAGACGATTTAATGACTTTTTTTTGTTTATAATGTTTGTGGGATGTGATTTATGATAATTGAGGGGAGTGGTGATGAGTTTGACATAGTGAGTGGCTCACTCACGCGTGAGTTTCAAAATAGATATAGTAAATCACGACAATTTTGCATGTGTATGGTGAGTTGCTCACCATAGTGAGAAATCTGAAAATGTGGGCCTCAACTATAAAAGTAATGTTTTTTATTTGTTTTTTGAATGTGTGTGAAGTATTTAGTAGGATATATTTTGTATGAAGTGGGTATTTTAATAAAAGATGAGGTATGGTGACCAAAACAGATGTATGGTGAGTGGGAGTGAGTGGAAATGAGAGAAAATAGAAAGTTGATGTGACGGTGACTAACTCACCCACCACTACTTTCAGCCAAGGTGCGTGTGACGGAGATTACTATTCACTTAAAGATAGAAATATTTTTTTTCCGGGTTAATACACAAAAAAGTTACTAAACTTTACAAAAAAGTTCGCCTAAGTTACTGAACTTTCATTTTGTTCACTTAGGTTACTGAACTTTCGGGAAACATACACTCAAAAATTCAGTCTTAGTCCGAGTAACCTGAACATATATTTTTTGATAAGTTTAGTAACCTGATTGAACAAAGTTTCAAAGTTAAGTAACCTGAAAAAGTATATTTTTATAACTTCAGTAACCTGAGTGAAAAAAGTTTCATAGTTCAGTAACCTAAGTGAACAAAATGAAAGTTCAGTAACTTAGGCGAACTTTTTTGTAAAGTTTAGTAACTTTTTTGTGTATTAACCCCTTTTTTTTCCCCGTGAAAGTTACTTATTAATATCACAATGTATCATAACAACTATATTTTATAATAACTTTAGACAATTTTTAAACTCATAAACAATTGGTTGCGATGCAACTCATGAATATCGCTAGTCTGTAAACCTTGTGGTTAGGTGATAATTTTTGACAAGACACGAAATTAGACAAGTTTAGGTTGGGGACAAACAAATTTGGGTAAAAAAACACGTCAACCCGTCTAACCCGTTTATTAAACAGGTCCTGTTTGAGTTGAGTAAGTACTATTAAACAGATCAACGGTGAACCCGTTTAAGTATATAAGCCTTTAAAAATAAAATATGTAACTTTGATTTTATGTTGGATTTGAATTAAATGCATTTTTTTCGTACTTAATATGACAATGAATTACGATTATAATTCATATATCATTGAAATTATTATATAGTTATTTGTATGTTATTTATATGATTTTGGATTTAAATTTGTTGAATCGACAACAATCAACCTTCTTCACCGCTTGACCTATTACCTAAATATGTTAAAATGGTTACACATGTTTTGGAGGATAGGGCGGAATTAGTTGCTAGTCAACTAACCCAAATTTATCTACTTCTAAACTACATTTAAACATCCAAACTGGAAGTAACATTGCAATTGGTCACTTTTTGTTGAAAACTGGCACTAAGGTGTTTAGAACTCACTTATGAGTACTATCAAGAATTTTACACACCACAACTAGCTTATATATTAAATATTTTGAGTCAAGTTTCTTTGAGTAGTTGTGAACTTGGTTTTGGTTTAATAATTGTCGTATGTCGAGACCCTCCAATGTCTAACAGTGAGGTTGTATCAAGCCCCTGTTTATACTCTTCTCCTTTTATGCACAAATGTCAATCACCATGAATAAGTAGCTCGCCGTTAAAACTACTCAAAGGCCGAACTAAACATATAAGTTCCAACATATTCATTAATTTAATCAACTAGTTATTTCACAAAATGAACTTGATATGTTTTATAAGAGCTTATATGAGTTATACATTAAGATTTGGCTAATATATATATATTTAACATACATGTCTTTTTTTTAAACCAATGATGAGAATTTTTCATGTCTGACTACATTTAAAAATGAAAATAATAAGTAAAGTTATTGCTTAACTCAAATTTCTTTAGATACTCGTATAAATGTATACATACTTAACATTACACATTCTTTTAGCAAACATGTTGATGCGCGTGGATTGCAACACGCACTACGTTTTACCTCTCGAGGGATCTCAAGAGGCTTGCAATCCCCACCAGGCAGTGTACCTGACCGATGTAGTATAGTGTAGTGGCAAGTACCGGGGGATTGATCGTTCTCTCACAGGGAATAGTGTTCGTTAGGCTAAAGGCTACTCTAATCTAGGTCTAGGGGTGGAGGAAGATTCTTTTTGTATTTTTATGTTTTATGAAAGTAGTAAATCTCTGGTTTTGGAGGATAGGGCGGAATTAGTTGCTAGTCAACTAACCCAAATTTATCTACTTCTAAACTACTTATATTTTTGTATTTTTATATTTTTGAGAAAATCAGTGGTGGAGAGAAGTGTTTACTTAGACTTCATTACTCCCTAACTACCTTTTACCATTTGACAAGTATGTTGAGTTTGCTTGGATGACGGGTGTATTCCTAATAGGTCATAGGGAGTGCGTTCAATTCCCTAATTCTATAGGTTCCTACCTCCTTCATAGCGATACGTTAAGTATCCAAACCATGAGCTCTTAGATAGCAACCTACGCATGAAATACTACCTTAAAATCAATAACGCACATTAGATTCACGTTTCTAAAGACGTTCAAGCATGTTACCGTATAGGAGATTAGCCAGTTTTCTTTAGCCTAACGTAGATGGAACAAACAATCACAACATACACATCACATGATAATTAATAGTTAGGTTTCATTAGATCTAAGCAAACACAAGAGAAATTAGCCTAGCATATTGAAAGAAAGACAAGCACACATGATAATCACACAATACATAGACATATCGTATGAAAGAACACTTATCTTCAATTAAGCATGCAAGGTAGAAGGGGTTGGATACCCTCCAAGGTCTGTAAAACTCGTACTAGGGTTTTGGTCCCAAGTTCTCCACTCTAAAATTCGTATAAAACAAGAGAAAAACGTTCTATATATATAGTTATTGCGGGCTGACGGCGTCAACCCAAGTGTGGACGGCGTCAGCGCGGCGATTAGGGTTTTCAGATGGCCTTGGCTGACGGCGTCAGCAACTTGTACAGCAAACTCTCTGGCCCGTCCAGGCTTATTTTCCATCTCTGGACTTCACTTGATCTCTGACGGCGTCACCAGGTAAAGAGGGACGGCGTCAACTCCAGTAATCTTCAAGGTCTTTTGAGTTTTTGCTCTTTTCCGCACTTTTTCGCTCCAAAAACGCCCGAAAACGCTCCTTTTGCGATTTTCCCTCCAAAAGTACCTAAAATGATAAAAGAAACGACTTTGGGTGAAATCCATACCAAAAACATACGAATTAGGACTCAAACCGACCCCTAAAAACGTAACATTTTTCGTCTCATCACATGTTTTTATAACGCGTCAACGTCAAATAGTTTATTTATTACCACTTTTCCGTACTTCGTCTTTTGGTCATTGTCGAACCAAAGACTTATTCGTATTCGATACTTTCATAATCGTACTTATGCACTTCCAAGAGCCGACATTAACAAACATTTAAAAACCATATCAAAACTTAATGCTGCCACACAAGCAACAACAACACAAACATTTTAAAGTTTTAAACTCATCTAAACTTCATCGAGTCTTAAATCTGGAATTGTAAACTAAACTTGCCATACTAATCTAGGTCGCGTGTCGGTACCGCACACTATCACTACATGACTTTGTATTATCAGACACTATTTGCTGATGTGAGTCATAGCCCCTCTTTTTACTAATTTTGAACTCTTTGGGGGAGATACATGCTCGTTATACTTACATCTTTTACTCGTTTATCTTTAACATTTTATTCGACTGATGAAATACTCTATTTGTTTATTGAAACATACTACATGCTACAAACCTGAACACAAGTATTTTTCTGTATGCTATCCTGATTGTTATTGCCTAAGTACCACAATTGCCAAAAGTCCCTCATATCATGAGCCATTAATCACTTGCGAGTGAACGCGAATTTAGTGAATAGATCTATTGGCAGTTGACGCCCCATTTGAAGTTAGCCTGGAATGGTAACCAAATGCACTTTATTCAAATATAAATAGGAAGTTGGCAAGCTCCTACGACGAGGGCCTTTTCACCTGCATCATTTTATGATGTAGGCTATTTATATCATTTATGATATCACCCGATGTTAAGGTTTGCGTGTCATGAGCTTAGAGCAATAATTATTTTCACCCATAATTGTATTCGTTGCAATTATATATCTAACTGGAAAACTTGTGTTCAAATATTTTATACAAACACCAAGGAATCACCCAAATCAAACGATTTTATACAAACACAATGGAATTACTCAACTATCAACTTGAGTAGGAAAATTAAACAAACGTGGGCGTATAACACCGTAGCCTACTACTCACTTTATCAACATTGGTATTTATTACAAATTATCACTCAACTTGGAATCTATTGAAAATCACCTATTTTATATAAACTCTATGAACTCACCAACCTTTGTGTTGACACTTTTTAGCATGTATTTCAGGTTCTTAAGGTGATAACTTACTCTTGGAGGCGCTTGGCAAACGGCATGGCATGGTCATAGAAGACTATGATAATATTTGGGGACCAAATCAAATATCTTATGGGCCTTACTTCCGCACTATTTCGGAATGCTGTAAATAAAATACTCTGATTTATGAAATCTTTTTGAAACAATTAACGTATAAACTGGTCTTTATACTTTGTGTTTAGATACCAATTGAGTAGCACCCCAGTGACATGTATGCTTCCGCTGGACCCGATTTTGGGGGTGTTACAGATTGGCATCAGAGCCAAGGTTATAGAGAACTGGGTATTTTGAAAACCTAGACTATAACCACTTTTACAAAAACTTAACCCTATGACCGACACGTGCCTGCCTGGCAAGCTGATGCCTCACTAGTGATGTTGTCCACTGATGTGTGTCTTACTATTGGATGATTTATATCCACTTGTTTTCACTATTTACTATAAGTATTTTTCTATATACTTATCTATCACAGCATTTATGTCTTTTCCTTACCGTAATCTCACCTTGACTTGAGTTTGGA
>LBNU01019148.1:45934-56789 GCA_014162995.1 Artemisia annua
CCCCGTGACTACACTTTACCAACACTAAGCATGGAGATTTGCTTAGCAGATGATGCATAACTATTTAAACATTACTTAACATATATTAATAATTACTATTACGGGTTACGCTACAGTACTCTATCTCAAACCCTACACTCAACCAATGTTGTACCTTCCGCGTAAGTACTAAGTACACTACTGAGACAGCCAACTAATTGCTGGTAGCAATCAATACCCTCCTTCTGGGTCATACTCTGAACTTGCCGAACTCCCTATTCAGTAGAGATGTTATGCCAAACAGAAACCTTAAGTCCTTAAGGAGCAACCTCAACCACTAGCTTCAGAACATCCTTCACTCATTCCTTGGGAATACCGGTTATCTACCTTTCTACCATCTTATAAAATAATACAATGTGCCACTAGTAACTTACAAGCTATTTTCAGCTATCCTACAATACACTCTATGAAATGTTTTTACTACTATATTTTAAATTAAAATTTCAGCCTTATGGTTCTTTTATAAACAATGAATCTCTTTTCCAAATGTTTTATAGGCTATTTTACAATTCATTTCACAAGTTACTATATAAACCAATTTGTTGTATCACAAACTATACTACAAATTTTCTTGCAAATAATAGATTGTTTTCCTATTACCCTATAAATTGTTTTTACAAACTATCTTATGAAATATTTTTACAAATCAACTTATGGATCATTTACTTCTATGAAAAGTGTTTTTATGCTATTACACATTTTCTTTGGAAATAAACTAAACGCTAGCAGGGAATCACGTACCTCTGTCAGAAACTATAGATAACAACCCACCAAGACTTGACGTTGTTTCACCTCTAAACAAGTTACCCACTCGCCCCTTACGATTAGATTCACTTATCAATACACAACCCTCACTTGTAACCAAGGAAAACACCCACAACATAATATTCGATTGATCGTTCATTTCAGACCACTAGCGCAACAATATAAGCCATGATACACCCCTATACTACCCAAATGAATTAAGTACCCCAACTATAAAATTTACCCAATAGTTAGCCACCAAATATTACCAAGCACTGGAAACTAGATCTTGTCCTCAAACTTTTAGAAAATCCATACTCATCTATACCCTCATCATTGATAATTGCACTTTCAAAAATCTTTCTATAAAAACGCGTTCATACCGACTTCAAAAATATTTCTTTTCCAAAATACTCATTTTGTAGGGTTAAAAAAATTTTCTGGTCAAAACTATATCAAAACTTTTGCGACTAAGTGTAAATTTTTGTGAAGTTACTTTTATTTACACCATGCTTAAAAACCCACACTACTAAATTATATATCTAATCTAGTCCAACCTTATCAAATTTTTGTATGTTAAGGAACGAATAAACATTAATTTTCGTAAAATTGTCTTATTTACATTTAAAAATTTGTTTTACTAAGCCTTAAATTCTTCCGGGTCGCACTGATTCACACGACTAACCCCAAACAATAAATTTGTGTCTTTTGGATTATTGATTTCATCAAATTCGTGCCAATTATCCCCATCTATTCGATAAGTCAACCTCAATCACTACCACAACTTTGGATTCAGGACGAATCCAGTCTAACGGGTAGGTACTGTAATACCCCGTAATTTACTCAGTCATTAACTAACATTAAACACAAAGTAATACCATATGAGCGTTTAATAACCACTTTTAAGGGTTACATTTTTTTTAACAACAACGTACTCATACTCATCAACAAATTGTGCGGTACAACTAACACAAGCCCATATCTATTTCATTTTCTTTATCTATAAATCATACACGTGCTCTTATTTTTTTTCCCTTTTGAACCTACCTGACATCGCGTTAGTGATGGCTTAAATTCAATAGTTACTTTTCGAAGTCAATGAATTTGTCCTTATATTATTTTTATAAAAGCGTCTCAAAAAAAATATATATATATATATATTTTTCTCATTTATCGAACCGAGGTATCGCGTTGAGATTTACGGGACACAAGATACATGGAGCATAAAATATCCCTTTGTTGTAAATATCCACTATACTCCTGTATGTTTATTTATTTATTTCTTTTCCTCATCACATTGTTATCATCGCCATCTATCAGCATCCTTGTAAGTCAAACTCAAAGGCTAAAGAAGATGATATAGCAAGATTAATCACTTTCACCTTTTCCTTTTTCTTTCTTTTTGCGTCCTAAGATCCCGACAACAAACGGCTAAGTCGCTATCTTCTTTATCCCCTTCCCAAGATGCATCACGAGAATTACTTGAAGATGAGGAGAGATAGTGATTTTTGCTAAAAATTGCTACTTCACAAGACCTACATCAAAGAAAGTTTTAGTCAAAACTACTTCTTTTTCTTTCTTTTTATTTGATGTCGAACCACAGGACTCCCCACTCATCACACACTTTCAAATCATCACAAATACAATATCTCTAAGGATTGTTTTGAAGATTCGGTGGTGGGTTCCTGCTTGGTTTCTGATCTAGTCAATTTGTATGTATGTGTTACTTTGTCGATGGTCGTTCCTTCCAATCGGTCCGCATACACCCTCTTGTAAGGATTACCTTGATTCTACATCTTGTTATGTTCTTGATTAATAAATCTGAAATTTCTGTTTTAAAACTAGCGATCTGATTTATACATATAATTTTTAGTTGTGAAGTGGTTTGACTTTTGGTGTCAACCGGTCTAACTTCACGAATCTATGGAAGAATATATTTTCTTTTCTTTTGTTGTTGTTGTTAATGTGCGGCAGAAATAAATGAACTTGCAACTAAAATCTGGGTATTGGCCTTTAGATGGAAGTGCCTATTTTGATTGAGCAAAGCTTTTTAAAATCTTGGGTTGTCTTTGGATTTTGTTATGGGATCGAAACCCACTTTGGTCAAACCACAGTGGTATGTTCTTGTTTGGTTTTGATAAATTGGAGTTCGATTCAATTCTTTTGATTTTTTTTCTTGCCCTGCTGTCGAGACTCTAAACCCATCTGTGGGTGTTCCTTTTGGTTTGCGATGCTACCCCAATAGTCATTTTTGTTTCAACATCCAAACTGGAAGTAACATTGCAATTGGTCACTTTTTGTTGAAAACTGGCACTAAGGTGTTTAGAACTCACTTATGAGTACTATCAAGAATTTTACACACCACAACTAGCTTATATATTAAATATTTTGAGTCAAGTTTCTTTGAGTAGTTGTGAACTTGGTTTTGGTTTAATAATTGTCGTATGTCGAGACCCTCCAATGTCTAACAGTGAGGTTGTATCAAGCCCCTGTTTATACTCTTCTCCTTTTATGCACAAATGTCAATCATCATGAATAAGTAGCTCGCCGTTAAAACTACTCAAAGGCCGAACTAAACATATAAGTTCCAACATATTCATTAATTTAATCAACTAGTTATTTCACAAAATGAACTTGATATGTTTTATAAGAGCTTATATGAGTTATACATTAAGATTTGGCTAATATATATATTTAACATACATGTCTTTTTTTTAAACCAATGATGAGAATTTTTCATGCCTGACTACATTTAAAAATGAAAATAATAAGTAAAGTTATTGCTTAACTCAAATTTCTTTAGATACTCGTATAAATGTATACATACTTAACATTACACATTCTTTTAGCAAACATGTTTTTATAACGCGTCAACGTCAAATAGTTTATTTATTACCACTTTTCCGTACTTCGTCTTTTGGTCATTGTCGAACCAAAGACTTATTCGTATTCGATACTTTCATAATCGTACTTATGCACTTCCAAGAGCCGACATTAACAAACATTTAAAAACCATATCAAAACTTAATGCTGCCACACAAGCAACAACAACACAAACATTTTAAAGTTTTAAACTCATCTAAACTTCATCGAGTCTTAAATCTGGAATTGTAAACTAAACTTGCCATACTAATCTAGGTCGCGTGTCGGTACCGCACACTATCACTACATGACTTTGTATTATCAGACACTATTTGCTGATGTGAGTCATAGCCCCTCTTTTTACTAATTTTGAACTCTTTGGGGGAGATACATGCTCGTTATACTTACATCTTTTACTCGTTTATCTTTAACATTTTATTCGATTGATGAAATACTCTATTTGTTTATTGAAACATACTACATGCTACAAACCTGAACACAAGTATTTTTCTGTATGCTATCCTGATTGTTATTGCCTAAGTACCACAATTGCCAAAAGTCCCTCATATCATGAGCCATTAATCACTTGCGAGTGAACGCGAATTTAGTGAATAGATCTATTGGCAGTTGACGCCCCATTTGAAGTTAGCCTGGAATGGTAACCAAATGCACTTTATTCGAATATAAATAGGAAGTTGGCAAGCTCCTACGACGAGTATGTTCTAAAATAAGAAATGAAGAGATAAAGGGTTAAAAGAATGAAATTGGATACTCCCCTGATTCGATTCTTTATGCAAGTGAAGCAACACGGTTAGATCCTCCTCCAAGAAGATGAACTTTCAAAGCTTCCCTTCCAGTATATGCATCATCTTCTTGTCCTAAATAACCTGTTAGCATGGACAATACTACAAGAAACCTTGCGTAAAATCGGTGGCATTATTCATATATATATAGACGTATACCTAGAAAGCAAGTAAGATATAATGCTTGTGGAATGATTTTTCTACAGATTTCCTGGAATTCATAGAAGAGAGAGATTTTAACAAACATACAAGTTCCGTTAGAAATTAATCAACAAATAAATTCCAGAATTTCACACCTGACGCCGTCAGGTATTAACTCCTGACGCCGTCAGAGTGTTCTGACAGAAAGTTTAAGTTGAGTTTCCGGAAAATTTCTTGGCAATCTTTGTCTCAATTCCTGGGAATTCTGCAGAAAAAACCATTATGACTCGATACAAGCATTTGACTCTAACAATTACGAATATGTAAACTAAATTCCTTGTTATGATTCAC
Organism: Artemisia annua; assembly: GCA_014162995.1. Classification (NCBI taxonomy): domain Eukaryota; kingdom Viridiplantae; phylum Streptophyta; class Magnoliopsida; order Asterales; family Asteraceae; genus Artemisia; species Artemisia annua. The sequence goes on from LBNU01019148.1 coordinate 50,875, forward strand.
GTTCATTCGTTCTATATTAACCGATTTGGATGTCTCATACACTTTGCTTATGCGAATGACCTTTATATGTGATTAACATGAAATTAAAAACAAAATAAAGCATTTTCACAATTTAGTTTGAAGCATGAATCAATAACAAGAACTATAATTTACACATGGACACAAACAAACACACAAAGACACAAAGACACACAAAGCTTGGGTTGCCTCCCAAGAAGCGCTTTTCTTTATTAATGAGTCTTGTAGCTAGACTCGAGGCCTTGCCTCATCATGTGACCTCTCGTCCGGTGGTGTACTCCGGACCTAACTCTAGACACTTGTTGCCATGGCTCATCATCCTTTTCCTAATGGCCTCCCTAGTTTTTCTCACGAATTCCTCATCAACCTTATACCTAGGATCAAGGTGCAAACAATCTTTATAGTAAAGGCTTCTCTTTTCCCAAACATATTCCATGCCTTTCTTGTTGCCAATATCGGGTGTGTCCTCAAATGCACCAATGTGGTCTCTATCTAGCTGGGGCACAAACCGGAACTCTTCCATCTTAGAAGGCATCCTATAGGTAATCTTATCGTGTTCATTAGCAAATTGGATGGTCCCTTCTAGTTTATCATATTTTAGCCTAGAGTCCTCAACAAACGGCCTACCAAGCATCACATGAGATAGATTGCAATCTATGACACTCACAACATCCTCTAAAATCATGAAATCAGCAATGAAAATAAAATTTCCCACGAAGACACGTAGCTCATTTACCCTTCTGATGCGCGTGGATTGCAACACGCACTACGTTTTACCTCTCGAGGGATCTCAAGAGGCTTGCAATCCCCACCAGGCAGTGTACCTGACCGATGTAGTATAGTGAAGTGGCAAGTACCGGGGGATTGATCGTTCTCTCACAGGGAATAGTGTTCGTTAGGCTAAAGGCTACTCTAATCTAGGTCTAAGGGTGGAGGAAGATTCTTTTTGTATTTTTATTTTTATGAAAGCAGTAAAATCTCTGGTTTTGGAGGAGAGGGCGGAATTAGTTGCTAGTCAACTAACCCAAATTATCTACTTCTATTCTACTTATATTTTTTTGTGTTTTTATATTTTTGCAAAAATCAGTGGTGGAGAGAAGTGTTTACTTAGATTTCATTACTCCCTAACTATCTTTTACCATGTGACTAGTATGTTGAGTTTGCTTGGATGACGGGTGTATTCCTAATAGGTCGTAGGGAGTGCGTTCAATTCCCTAACTCTATAAGTTCCTACCTCATTCAATGGCGATACGTCAAGTATCCAAACCATGAGTTCACCGATAGCAACCTATGCATGAAATACTACCTTAAAATCAATAACGCACATATGATTCACGTTTCTAAAGACGTTCAAGCATGTTACCATATAGGAGATTAGCCAGTTTTCTTTAGTCTAACGTAGATGAAACATTCACCCAAAAACAATCACAACATACACATCACATGATAATCAATAGTTAGGTTTCATTAGATCTAAGCAAACTCAAGAGAAATTAGCCAAGCATATTGAAAGAAAGACAAGCAAACATAGATATCACACAATACATAGACATATCGTATGAAAGAATACTTATCTTCAATTAAACATGCAAGATGGAAGGGGTTGGATACCCTCCAAGGTCTGTAAAACTCGTACTAGGGTTTTGGTCCCAAGTTCTCCACTCTAAAATTCGTATAAAATAAGAGAAAAACGTTCTATATTTATAGTTTTTGCGGGCTGACGGCGTCAACCCAAATACTAACGGCGTCAGCGCGGCGATTAGGGTTTTCAGACGGCCTCAGCTGACGGCATCACCAATTTGTAAAGCAAACTCTCTGGCCCGTCCAGGTCTTTTTTCCATCTCTGAACTTCACTTGACTTCTGACGGCGTCACCCATTACAAAGGGACGGCGTCAACTCCTGCAATCTTCAAGGTCTTTTGAGTTTTTGTTCTTTTCCGCACTTTTTCGCTCCAAAAACGCCCGAAAACGCTTCTTTTGAGATTTTCCCTTCAAAAGTACCTAAAATGATAAAAGAAACGACTTTGGGTGAAATTCATACCAAAAACATACGAGTTAGGGCTCAAACCGACCCCTAAAAACGTAACATTTTTCGTCTCATCAAATACCCTTACACTTGAGATTTGCTTGTCATCAAGCAAATGCGCTTTTATTCCCAATAGAAAAACAAGTTAGAGGTCATTTAATGCGAACTTAAAAGTAATTACAAGACTTAGTCGTTCCACTTTAATCAAAATAAGCACGGGGAAAATATACTAGCACCTCTCATGTAGTGTTTGGATACTCACATCTCTCGGTTTATAATATGTAGATATAATGTAAAGGAAATGGATAATATCACTCACTACCTGTCATAGTAAATAGATTACCATAGGCTTGAGAAAAGACCGAGTCCTTCTCCACTAAGGCGTAAGCACCTAGGATAACTATCAAAGAGGGCTTTACAAAAGGGTTATAATGGGGGGTTTAGGGATATGGAAAAACACGGTTTGGTTGGATAAGGGATAGTTTACTGGTGGCTAGTCAATCATCTTAGTTAGTTACATATACAAGGGGCGTTGCCAAGCCAAGACTAGACTCGATCTTAAACTATCAAAAACAAAACAAAAACTAACTAAGAAACAAAAGAAAGGTGTGGATGGTAGTCCGTATTTATTTTTCTATTTTTCCTAATTTTTTTTTGTATTTTTCTTGATTTTTTCGATTTATTTATTTATTTATTTATTTTTATTTATTTTTTTTTGAATACCTTTTTACCCTACCATCCAAAATGATACATCATTGGGGGTTAAGCTTTCCCCTTACACTTGAACTTTTACATACTTTACATTTACTATTCTACGACTCGTATTGAAATAATTAAAACACTTGGAGTACTTTTGAAAACGTTTAGCACATATGGGGGTAATAAATGATGTTCTTCCCCATTACTCCATAACACTAGTACTTTACCCATGAGTCCCAATCATCCCAAAACAATATGTACAAGATATGACTCGACTTAGCAACAACGTAACTAATTAGATAATTGACAAGGGTTTAACAAATAACAATAATGCACTAAAGGTGAGTGCATACAAGGTAGGCTAAGGCGATTTGGTTGCACATTTGGGGTGGATTGTAAACAAATTCTTCCTTTAAGTATGATGCTTAAAGTTAGAAACGAAAGGGATAGGCTCTGAGGGGTGTACTAGGGGTATCGTGTACCAAAGATGGGTACATCGCAAAGGTGTGGGAGAATTACTTGACCAATGTAGCCAATGTAATTATAATACAGGTTTAAAACAAGGGTTATCCTAATGCCTCTTATCATGTAGTTAATCCTAATCTACACGAATGTAGTCTCACTTGTGGACTCGGAATGGTCACTAACGCAAGTTCTAGAATCTAAGTATTACCGGTACACACATGGGCACTAAAGTTGAGTGCTTCTCTTCCTACCAATTCTAGGGGTGAACCTCACATATTTGGGTGGAAAATTTTTGGTGGTACGGTTTTTTGTGCTAGTCATAAATTCTCCTATCCATGAGACGCTTATTAGGACTAAAGTTTCACTCCTAAGTAATGTAAAAAATTTTAAATTTGCTCTAAAATTACTCTAACAAGTGTTTCTTTTGGTTTTATTACACACTACTCTTAAACAAGCAAAAATCAAGAAGTATTGATGAGGTTTCATTAATCTACCCTTTTTTATCCCCCTTACACTTAAGTCGAACATTGTCCCCAATGTTCTAAAATAAGAATTGAAGGGATAACAAGGTTAAAAGAATGAAATAGGATACTCCCCTGATCGTTTCTTTATGCGAGTGAAGCAACACGGTTAGATCCTCCTCCAAAAAGATGAACTTTCAAAGCTTCCCTTCCAGTATATGCATCATCTTCTTGTCCTAAATAACCTGTTAGCATGGAAAACACTACAGAAACCTTGCGTAAAATCGGTGGCATTATTCATATATATATAGACGTATACCTAGAAAGCAAGTAAGATATAATGCTTGTGGAATGGTTTTTCTACAGATTTCCTGGAATTCATAGAAGAGATAGATTTCACCAAACATACAAGTTCCGTTAGAAATTAATCAACAAATAAATTCCAGAATTTTACACCTGACGCCGTCAGGTATTAACTCCTGACGCCGTCAGAGTGTTCTGACAGAAAGTTTAAGTTGAGTTTCCGGAAAATTTATTGGCAATCTTTGTCTCAATTCCTGGGAATTCTACAGAAAAAACCATTATGACTCGATACAAGCATTTGACTCTAACAATTACAAATATGTAAACTAAATTCCTTGTTATGATTCATGTTCATTCGTTCTATATTAACCGATTTAGATTTCCCTTACACTTAGCTTTTGCAAAATACCTTTATATGTAATTAAGACGAAGTTAAAAACAAAATAAAGCATTTTCACAATTTAGTTTGAAGCATGAATCAACAACCAAGAAATATAACTTACATACGGAAGCAAATAGAATCAAATGAACACACAAAAACAAATAAAACACACAAAGCTTGGGTTGCCTCCCAAGAAGCGCTTGTTTTTGTTCGAGTCACGAGCCTGACTCTACCCTTATTTAACGGAAATAGGGGAGGGTTTCCCTACACTTAGGACTAAGTGTGGGTGAAAGTAGCGATACACACCCTTAGGGTGCAAATATGCCACGTGAGATGAAGGGGGTGAGTGAATGGCTTCCTTCATCCTAAAACTACCCGGATAATATTGGTTGATGGGCGGGTCGGTTCCTTTTTTGTCTCCTAGATATAACTCTAAGGATGAAAAGTTGTGTAAAGGTTGAGGTTCCGATTCATCAACACTAGGAAATTCCCTAGAACTAAGAGTAAGGTTATCATTACAAGTGTTCAAACCTATATCCTCTAGTGGTGCTTGTTCTAAAGGTTCATCCTCCATTGGGATTCCTAAAGTCTCTTCTACTTTTTCCGGGTAAGTCACGGGCGGTGTGTGTGCCTCAAATGATGGTAGGACTTGTGGGGTACTTTGTGGGCTTGGATTATCCACCTCATCCTCCATTGTATCTAGATTACCTATGTGGTTGTTTTGTACTATGATTTTAGGCGACATCCACTTAGGTATCTCCACCTCAACATATTCATCCCCAAACAAACTTGTCTCATCATCCTTGAAGTTTGTGGTCAATTAACTTGTACTAACGTTTGTTGGGTTGTCTATTCTATAATAATATTGGGCACACTCTTCTATGGCTTCCCATGCTTCTTCAGCATTCAATTCCCTAAGGTCCCCATAGGTGAAATCCTCAATGCACCTTTGGTCACTATAATTGACACGATAGTAAAAGATTTGGGTTATGGATGCTAAATCGAAGCTATGATGAGGGACTATTCGGAGTAAATTTTTAAAGCGAGTCCATGCATCATATATGGGTTCATCTCGATATTGTTTAAACATCAAGATGTCATTAGGGGTGAATGGGATTCGTGGTCGGTAATATGGTGGATTCGCGTACTCCATAATGGTGAACGGAAGAGTCAATGGAAGGGTTTTACAAACAAAGGCACAAAGAAAAAGATAGACTACAAGAAAGCTACTAAAAAGAAAATAAAAATCTCACTAGATAGGAATCTGATAAGTAGACCTAAATAAAAATAAAATTTAACCTAAACAATAACTATTCCTCGGCAGCGACGCCAAAAACGTGATGCGCGTGGATTGCAACACGCACTACGTTTTACCTCTCGAGGGATCTCAAGAGGCTTGCAATCCCCACCAGGCAGTGTACCTGACCGATGTAGTATAGTGAAGTGGCAAGTACCGGGGGATTGATCGTTCTCTCACAGGGAATAGTGTTCGTTAGGCTAAAGGCTACTCTAATCTAGGTCTAAGGGTGGAGGAAGATTCTTTTTGTATTTTTATTTTTTA
>LBNU01019148.1:56797-70784 GCA_014162995.1 Artemisia annua
AGAGGGATGAGATTTTGTTTTATTTTTCTAGGATCCCTTTAGTCTATCTATTTCTTTGTGTTGTGGTTCCGTACAACACACCCATTGTACTATTTTCGTTTGCCATTAATGGAGAACGCGAATCCAAACACCTTTCACCCGTTGAAATCGCTAGGATGCGTGGCCAAAATCGAAGGCCAAATTAGGACTTAGAGATCTTAATAAGTTGGTCAGTCTTGAGCTTAATTATTCATCAAGAGACTTGCAGTCGCCATAGAACATAACAAGGACTTTGCACCTAAAAAGGATTTGCGATTGTTAAGATAGAGGAGGGAGAAAGAGGAAAAGAGATCAATAAGGAGCACTTTGACTTTGTACCCACCAAGGAAGAGCTTGCCCTATCACCGCCATCTTGTTGATAACTCGACCACGCCGTCTCTAGGATCATCCCTAGAAATTAAGAGAGGCGACCCAAATAACATCAAAATACATGCATGATTGGGTATAAGTTTATTGCTAAACGCCTACATCGACCTAGAATCCCAATCAATGTCATGTTAGAGCCGTATACAACGATATAATGAATAGGCAACCTTGAATCTAGGAGAGACCACCAACACCCCGGTAAAAAGTTTGCAACTTTGTAGGAAGGTGAGAGACGAAAAATGTTTACGTTTTTAGGGGTCGGTTTTGAGCCCTAACTCGTAATGTTTTTGGTATGGATTTCACCCCAAAGTCGTTTCTTTTATCATTTTTAGGTAACTTTTGAAGGGCAAAATCTTCAAAAGAAGCGTTTTCGGGCGTTTTTAGAGCGAAAAAAGTGGCGGAAAAGAACAAAAAAATCAAAAAGGACCTTGAAGATTGCAGGAGTTGACTGCCGTCCCTTTGTAATTGGGTGACGCCGTCAGAAGTCAAGTGAAGTTCAGAGATGGAAAAAAGACCTGGACGGGCAGAGAGTTTGCTTTACAAATTGGTGACGCCGTCAAGCTGAGGCCGTCTGAAAACCACTAATCGCCGGCTGACGCCGTCAGTATTTGGGTTGAACGCACGTCAGCCCGAAAAAATAATAAATATAGAATGTTTTTCTCTTATTTTATATGAATTATAAGAGTGGAAGAACTTGGGACCAAAACCCTATTACGAGTTTTACAGACCTTGGAGGGTAATCCAACCCCTTCCATCTTGCATGTTTAATTGAAGATAAGTATTCTTTCATACGATATGTCTAGTATTGTGTGATATCTATGTTTGCTTGTCTTTCTTTCAATATGCTTGGCTTTTCTCTTGAGTTTGCTTAATCTAATGAAACGCTAAACTATTGATTAATCATGTGATGTGTATGTTGTGATTGTTTGGGTGAATGTTTCATCTACGTTAGACTAAAGAAAACTGGCTAATCTCCTAATATGGTAACAATGCTTGAAGTCCTTTAGAACGTGAATCATATGTTGCGTTATTGATTTTTAAGGTAGTATTTCAATGCATAGGTTGCTATCGGTGAACTCATGGTTTGGATACTTGACCGTATCGGCATTGAATGAGGTACGAACTTAATAAGATTTAGGGAATTGAACGCACTCCCTACGACCTATTAAGGAATACCCCGTCATCCAAGCAAACTCCAAACATTAACTAGTCACATGTAAAGATAGTTAGGAGTAATGAAATCTAAGTAACACTTCTCTCCCACCACTGATTTTTGCAAAATATTAAAACATAAAAAATATAAGTAGAATAGAAGTAAGAATAATTTGGGTTAGTTGACTAGCAACTAATTCCGCCTCTCCTCCACAACCAGAGGATTTTCTGCTTTCCATATCACACAATACATAGACATATCGTATGAAAGAATACTTATCTTCAATTAAACATGCAAGATGGAAGGGGTTGGATACCCTCCAAGGTCTGTAAAACTCGTACTAGGGTTTTGGTCCCAAGTTCTCCACTCTAAAATTCGTATAAAATAAGAGAAAAACATTCTATATTTATAGTTTTTGCGGGCTGACGGCGTCAACCCAAATACTGACGGCGTCAGCGCGGCGATTAGGGTTTTCAGACGGCCTCAGCTGACGGCGTCACCAATTTGTAAAGCAAACTCTCTGGCCCGTCCAGGTCTTTTTTCCATCTCTGAACTTCACTTGACTTCTGACGGCGTCACCCATTACAAAGGGACGGCGTCAACTCCTGCAATCTTCAAGGTCTTTTGAGTTTTTGTTCTTTTCCGCACTTTTTCGCTCCAAAAACGCCCGAAAACGCTTCTTTTGAGATTTTCCCTTCAAAAGTACCTAAAATGATAAAAGAAACGACTTTGGGTGAAATCCATACCAAAAACATACGAGTTAGGGCTCAAACCGACCCCTAAAAACGTAACATTTTTCGTCTCATCACCTTCCTACAAAGTTGCAAACTTTACCGGGGTGTTTGGGGTCTCTCCTAGATTCAAGTTGCCTATTCATTATATCGTTGTATACGGCTCTAGACATGACATTGATTGGGGATTCTAGGTCGATGTAGGCGTTAGCAATAAACTTATACCCAATCATGCATGGTATTTTGATGTTATTTGGGTCGCCTCTCTTAATTCTAGGGATGATCCTAGAGACGGGTGGTCGAGGGTTATCAACAAGATGGCGGTGATAGGCAAGCTCTTCCTTGGTTGGGTACAAGTCAAAGTGCTCCTTATTGATCTCTTCCTCTTTCTCCTCCTCTATCTTAACAATCGCAAAATCCTTAGGTGCAAAGTCCTTGTTATGTTCTATGGCGACTGCTAAGTCTTTGAGGGAATAATTAAGCTCAAGAGTGACCAACTTATTAAGATCTCTAAGTTCCCTAATTTGGCCTGCGATTTGGCCACGCATCCTAGCGATTTCAACGGGTGAAAGGTGTGGATTCGCGTTCTCCATAATGGCAAACGAAATAGTCAATGGGTGTGTTGTTACGAACACAAACACAAAGAAAGAGATAGACTAAAGGGATCCTAGAAAAATAAAACAAAATCTCACTAGAAAGGAGTCTAGTGCGTAGACCTAATTTAAAATAAAATTTAACCTAAACAATAACTATTCCCCGGCAACGGCGCCAAAAACTTGATGCGCGTGGATTGCAACACGCACTACGTTTTACCTCTCGAGGGATCTCAAGAGGCTTGCAATCCCCACCAGGCAGTGTACCTGACCGATGTAGTATAGTGAAGTGGCAAGTACCGGGGGATTGATCGTTCTCTCACAGGGAATAGTGTTCGTTAGGCTAAAGGCTACTCTAATCTAGGTCTAAGGGTGGAGTAAGATTCTTTTTGTATTTTTATTTTTATGAAAGCAAGTAAATCTCTGGTTTTGGAGGAGAGGGCGGAATTAGTCGCTAGTCAACTAACCCAATTTTATCTACTTCTATACTACTTATATTTTTTGTATTTTTTTGTTTTGCGAAAATCAGTGGTGGAGAGGAGTGTTTACTTAGATTTCATTACTCCCTAACTATCTTTTACCATGTAATTAGTATGTTGAGTTTGCGTGGATGACGGGTGTATTCCTAACAAGTCGTAGGGAGTGCGTTCAATTCCCTAACTCTATAAGTTCCTACCTCACTCTATGACGATACGTCAAGCATCCTATCATGAGCTCACCGATAGCAACCTATGCATGAAATACTACCTTAAAATCAATAACGCACATACGATTCACGTTTCTAAAGACGTTCAAGCATGTTACCATATAGGAGATTAGCCAGTTTTCCTTAGTCTAACGTAGATGAAACATTCAACCAAATACAATCACAACATACACATCACATGATAATCAATAGTTAGGTTTCATTAGATCTAAGCAAACACAAGATAAATTAGCCTAGCATATTAAAAGAAAGACAAGCACAAATAGATATCACACAATACATAGACATATCGTATGAATAAATACTTATCTTCAATTGAACATGCAAGATGGAAGGGGTTGGATACCTTCCAAGGTCTGTAAAACTCGTACTAGGGTTTTTATCCCAAATTCTCCACTCTAAAATTCGTCTAAAACAAAATAAAAACGTTCTATATATATAGACTTCACGGGCTGACGGCGTCAACCCAACACCTGACGGCGTCAGCGCGACGATTAGGGTTTTAAGACGGCCTCAGCTGACGGCGTCACCAATTTGTATTGCAAACTCTCTGGGTCGTCACGAGTCTTTTTTCCACTTCTGAACTTCACTTGGTCCTGACGGCGTCACAAGCTATAGGGTGACGGCGTCAACTCCTGCATTCTTCAAGGTCTTTTATGTTTTTGTCGTTTTCCGCACTTTTTCGCTCCAAAAACGCCCGAAAACGCTTCTTTTGAGATTTTCCCTCCAAAAGTACCTAAAATGAGAAAAGAAACGACTTTGGGTGAAATCCATACCAAAAACATACGAGTTAGGACTCAAAATGACCCCTAAAAACGTAACATTTTTCGTCTCATCAGTTTTGTTTATAGTTCGAATTGTTTTTTGAACAAAATTGATTTTTTACGTCAAAACTTAAAACGACCTTAACTTTTGAACCGTAACTTCGTTTTAAGCGAAGTACCAGTCAAAACGACCGCAATAGCCTGAATATTTTGAGGTTTTACAATGAGTCGCGAAACGAATTATTCGAGGCCCAAATTACATCAACATTATTCTTTATGTTTTTAGCTTGAAACTACTATATGAGTAAATTTCTTAAAACATTTTGGTAGTAAGCCCCTACAAAGACTCTTAACATTAAATTTTATATAATAAACGCAAAGCTTTGAACCATAAACAATAAAAACTAACTAATCTAAATCAATTGTAAAAATCCGCTAAAAGGGTACATAGTATTATTTTCACTATACCCTTAAAGCGGATTTTTACCATATTAAGAAATTTATTATATTTTTTGTGAAATTCTGATTCCATGAGTTCTTATTAACATTCTAAATGACCACAACTACAGTATAAAACACAATACCACCTACCCATAAATTAAAGTCATTAAGTTTTCTTAAACTACATACATTGAATCAGTCATTAATTTACCTTCAGCTACCTACAATTTCCTCTTATTTAAATACCTCCTAAGATCCAATCTCAAATCAATTCATACACTCTAATGCAAATAGAAAAACACACACATATGATTATCAGGAAAATATATTGTACAAAAAAGAAGAAAATGGTTGTGGGAAATGGCGTTAGATCTACTTTTGATCGTGTTTTCAAGGTTTGCACCTACCTGGTTATATTTCCACTATGTCTCTTGCAATAAATTTCACAACAACCTCGTTAGTGGCATGAACAAAAAAATACATGCATAAACTCTTATTCTTCATAGTTGGATTGTTTGAATATAAAGATCCAATTCATGAATTTTGGGTTGGGCATGTGCCATGGTGATTAAATTGCTATGTTTTCGTTGTTACTACGGTAAAATGTTGTTAGGATTTAGAAAATCCAAAAGGAAGAGCCGGTCACCTGAGTATAGTCTAGCAGAAGTTAGCTCGTAGACTTAACTATTATTATTAGTAGTAGATTGGTATTAAGTAACACCGTGGATGACGGACAGGTCTTTACCCACTGTACACCCGATCCACAGCCCATAGGAGGGCGTTTATTTGTAACTATATAAGTCTTCTCCCACCAAAGGAGAAATTTGGAGCTTTCACTTCTCTTAATCTAATATTTCATTTTTCTCTTAGCCTAATTTTTATCTTTGGGATTGTGTGTGCTCGGTTTTATAGGATTGGTTTTGTGTTTTGTTTATAGTTCAAATAGTTTTTTGAACAAATACCCTTGTTTGATCTAGTTTGTTGTTTGTATTGTGATATGGTTGTACTTTCATGAGTATGATTGTCATATGAGCTTAGTTTTGTGTTTGGTTAGCTAGTATCATAAGTTTATTGATTGGTTTGGGTCAATTCGTATGTGTTTTTGAAGTATTTCTTCGTTGCGATTTGACATTCGGGGTATACTTCATTATTGCGATTTGAGGTTTAAGGTTTAGGGTTTAGGGTTTGGGGTTTGGGGTTTATTGCGATTTGATTAGTTGCGATTTGACTAGTTGCGGTTTGACTAGTTACGGCTTGACTAATTGCGAAAATTGACTTTTTACGTCAAAACTTAAAATGGCCTTAACTTTTGAACCGTAACTTCATTTTAAGTGAAGTACCAGTCAAAACGACCGCAATAGCCTGAATATTTTGAGGTTTTACAATGAATCGCGAAACGAATTTTTCAAGGCCCAAATTACATCAACATTATTCTTTCTATTTTTAGCTTGAAACTACTATATGAGTAAATTTCTTAAAACATTTTGGTAGTATGCCCCTACAAAGACTCTTAACACAAAATTTTGTATAATAAACGCCAAGCCTTGAACCATAAACAACAAAAACTAACTAATCTAAATCAATTGTAAAAATCCGCTAAAAGGGTGCATAGTATTATTTTCACTATACCCTTAAAGCGGATTTTTACCTTATTTAGAAATTTATTATATTTTTTGTGAAATTTTGATTCCATGAGTTCTTATTAACATTCTAAATGACCACAACTACAGTATAAAACACAATACCACCTACCCATAAATTAAAGTCATTAAGTTTTCTTAAACTACATACACTGAATCAGTTATTAATTTACCTTCAGCTACCAACAATTTCCTCTTCTTTAAATACCTCCTAAGATCCAATCTCAAATCAATTCATACAATCTAGTGCAAATAGAAAAACACACACATATGATTATCAGGATAATATATTGTACAAAAAAGAAGAAAATGTGGGAAATGGCGTTTTTTTTGGGTAAAAGGGATCTTCACCCTGGAAAAATATATGGGAAATGGCGTTTGATCTACTTTTGATCGTGTTTTCAAGGTTTGCACCTACCTGGTTATATTTCCACTATGTCTCTTGCAATAAATTTCACAACAACCTCGTTAGTGGCATGAACAAAAAAATACATGCATAAACTCTTATTCTTTATAGTTGATTGTTTGAATATAAAGATCCAATTCATGAATTTTGGGTCGGGCATGTGCCATGGTGATTAAATTGCTATGTTTTCATTGTTATTACGGTAAAATGTTGTTAGGATTTAGAAAATCCATAAGGAAGAGCCGGTCACCTGAGTATAGTCTAGCAGAAGTTAGCTCGTAGACTTAACTGTTATTATTGGTAGTAGATTGGTATTAAGTAACACCGTGGAGGACGGACATGTCTTTACCCACTGAACACCCGATCCACAGCCCATAGGAGGGCGTTTATTTGTAACTATATAAGTCTTCTCCCACCAAAGGAGAAATTTGGAGCTTTCACTTCTCTTAATCTAATATTTCATTTTTCTCTTCACTTTCTCTCTTTAGGAAAACCTCCTAACTTCTTTCTCTCTCTAAACTCTCTTGTTAATTCGAACCATACATATTGTTCTTTGTTTCATATAATAATAAAAAAAAACCAATCTATTACAATTGGTATCAAGAGCCTAAGTTTGATCTTTGGGATTGTGTGTGCTCGGTTTTTTAGGATTGGTTTTGTGTTTTGTTTATAGTTCGAATAGTTTTTTGAACAAATACCCTTGTTTTATCTAGTTTGTGGTTTGTATTGTGATATGGTTATACTTTCATGAGTATGATTTTCATATGAGCTTAGTTTTGGGTTTGGTTAGCTAGTATCATAAGTTTATTGATTGGTTTGGGTGAATTCGTATGTGTTTTTGAAGTATTTCTTCGTTGCGATTTGACATTCGGGGTATACTTCATTATGGTGATTAAATTGCTTTGTTTTCGTTGTTACTACGGTAAAATGTTGTTAGGATTTAGAAAATCCATAAGGAAGAGCCGGTCACCTGAGTATAGTCTAGCAGTAGTTAGCTCGTAGACTTAACTGTTATTATTAGTAGTAGATTGGTATTAAGTAACACCGTGGAGGACGGACAGATCTTTACCCACTATACACCCGATCCACAGCCCATAGGAGGGCGTTTATTTGTAACTATATAAGTCTTCTCCCACCAAAAGAGAAATTTGGAGCTTTCACTTCTCTTAATCTAATATTTCATTTTTCTCTTAGCCTAAGTTTTATCTTTGGGATTGTGTGTGCTCGGTTTTATAGGATTGGTTTTGTGTTTTGTTTGTAGTTCAAATAGTTTTTTGAACAAATACCCTTGTTTGATCTAGTTTGTGGTTTGTATTGTGATATGGTTGTACTTTCATGAGTATGATTGTCATATGAGCTTAGTTTTGTGTTTGGTTAGCTAGTATCATAAGTTTATTGATTGGTTTGGGTCAATTCGTATGTGTTTTTGAAGTATTTTTTCGTTGCGATTTGACATTCGGGGTATACTTCATTATTGCGATTTGAGGTTTAAGGTTGACGGTTTGGGGTTTGGGGTTTATTGCGATTTGATTAGTTGCGATTTGACTAGTTGCGGTTTGACTAGTTACGGCTTGACTAATTGCGAAAATTGACTTTTTACATCAAAACTTAAAATGGCCTTAACTTTTGAACCGTAACTTCGTTTTAAGCGAAGTACAGGTCAAAACGACCGCAATAGCCAGAATATTTTGAGGTTTTACAATGAATCGCGAAACGAATTTTTCAAGGCCCAAATTACATCAACATTATTCTTTCTATTTTTAGCTTGAAACTACTATATGAGTAAATTTCTTAAAACATTTTGGTAGTATGCCCCTACAAAGACTCTTAACACAAAATTTTGTATAATAAACGCCAAGCCTTGAACCATAAACAACAAAAACTAACTAATCTAAATGAATTGTAAAAATCCGCTAAAAGGGTGCATAGTATTATTTTCACTATACCCTTAAAGCGGATTATTACCATATTTAGAAATTTATTATATTTTTTGTGAAATTCTGATTCCATGAGTTCTTATTAACATTCTAAATGACCACAACTACAGTATAAAACACAATACCACCTACCCATAAATTAAAGTCATTAAGTTTTCTTAAACTACATACACTGAATCAGTTATTAATTTACCTTCAGCTACCAACAATATCCTCTTATTTAAATACCTCCTAAGAACCAATCTCAAAGCAATTCATACACTCTAATGCAAACTCCACATGTAGCTCAGAACTTTCCCCACCCGCGCCAGGTGCGCAGCTGCTCCTCACATGTTGATCACTGCACCATAGTTAAACATAACTAAGTGTTAGTATATGGAAACAATCCAAATACACCAAACACCAAAGTCACTCAATGGATATGCTCGCCAGGTTTAGAGTTTATTGCGATTTGATTAGTTGCGATTTGACTAGTTGCGGTTTGACTAGTTGCGGCTTGACTAATTGCGAAAATTGACTTTTTACGTCAAAACTTAAAATGGCCTTAACTTTTGAACCGTAACTTCGTTTTAAGCGAATTACCAGTCAAAACGACCGCAATTGCCCGAATATTTTTAGGTTTTACAATATGGGTTATAGTTGATTTTCTTGATACGATTAAGATTAATAAGCGAGTCGTATTTGGGTAGAGGTTATACTAACCCACCAACACGCGAATCCGAATAGATTAACTCGAACATGACTCGATTGCCACCCGTACCCCTGCCTTTTGGCAGTGAGAATATGCCATAATGCTTTACGATCAGTAATGAAAATATATATTAATTAATTCCACTTTATATTGTTTGAGTACAGTATCATGTTATGGAAGGTTTAAGAAAAAAGGGTAAAATGCAAAAATGGTCACTAAGGTGTCACGAAATCGCAAAAATGGGACCGAGACATAAAGGCGTGCAAAAAAGCCACTAACATTACATAAAAGTGCAAAAAGTCACTGAGAGCCAATTTACGTTAGTTTCCTCGTTACGTGCCATGTCACTGAGGGTATTATTGTCATTTCGATGTTTTAAGGATTAAAATGTCCACGTGTCATAACACTATTGATTTAGGGACTAAATTTGCAAAGTAATTTTTATAATTTATTTCACAGCCACCACCACCACCACTCTCTACCACCAGACAACCAACACCACCACCCTCTACCACCACCACCACCACCACCACCCTCTACCCACCACCACCACACAACCACATATTTAACTTAGGGTATGAGCAATCACAGTCTTTGCACGCCATTGTGATTATTAAAATCAGACTTTCCACAAAAATTGATACAAGGAAATGAAGACATATGAAATCGACTAAAATTCTATTCGATCTGGGCAATAGCGAAAATATGAACCATTATTTGTAGATTTCGTGTTTGCCTATATCGTTAAACCTTGTAACTGATATGGGCAATAGTGAAGTTATATATCGAAAAGGACTACTATTTACATATTATTCAACTGATGGTCACATTTACATATATTACCATTCATTTTAATACGAGTGGTTCTAGCTGCTGATAGGCCAAGACTCCGCGTCAGTCAATGACACCATCTGAGCTAAGCTCTGCGGACGTTATATTGGGGATAGTGATGCAACCTAAGCTGAAATACTAATTGCTAAGGAGTTTGAAAATGCCAAAAGCTCATCATCATCAGTGGCTTACACAGCGATACAATGGATGGGGAAAGAGTAAATAGTGGGTGCAAAAGATGAGCAGAAGCAGAGTAAGCGAGTGTGACGAGTTCCAATATACTACTGCTAGATTAGGCTAGCAGCGCACCGACTATTTAGATCTAGTTGAATAGAGATGGTAAACATGACCACAGTGGTGGTCGCTCATACATATGTCAGGAATGAAGGGAAAATCTGTGATTGCAGTAGTCAAGAGTATAGTCATCGTGGAGATCAAATAACATGACAACCCAATCAATATCAAGGACGGATTCTGAGCAGCTTTATATACAGATCTGAAGTGAATGAGTGAAACGAGATGAAATGCACAACAGTGATTTCAAAGTGCAGCTCTCACCCTGCTTAGTTAAAATTGCGTTATTGCGTTTTGAAAACACATTAAACAACTATGTAAACATGAGTAGTTTATCTGATTATCTATAGGTCATGTTACATGCAAATCAATAAATTACCAGTATATATTATCACTTCTTCGAAAGTTTCTCATTATTCTATATTACATATTCACTTTAAACGGAATACAAAATATATTATAAATGCATTTGGATAATTAGTTCTCCCAAGTCACAAGAACAATGGCCATCGAGTCTGAGTGTTAAAGTAATTGTTTATGTTTACTTTTCAAACATCAGATTATATGATTTTTGGTTTTGATATTTTTATGTAATAATCAACATCAAAAAAAGGCTATCTCCATGTTTGTGCACTGCTTCTGTTTCATCCTAATCACCTGCTTCGCAGCTCACCATAAATTATGTTCCATTTGCCAGAAAAGACTTCTTATCATTCTTGATGATGTGGAGCAGATGGATCAGATTGAGACTTTAATCCTATCAATCCCCTTATCATTCTTGGTGGTGGCGGTAGCGGGTGGTGGTGTTGGTTGTGTGGTGGTGGTGGGTAGAGGGTGGTGGTGGTGGTGGTGGTAGAGGGTGGTGGTGTTGGTTGTGTGGTGGTAGAGAGTGGTGGTGGTGGTGGCTGTGAAATAAAATATAAAAATTACTTTGCAAATTTAGTCCCTAAAGCAATAGTGTTATGACACGTGGACATTTTAATCTTTAAAGCAACGAAATGACAATAATACCCTCAGTGACATGGCACTTAACGAGGAAACTAACGGAAATTGGCTCTCGATGGCTTTTTTCCACTTTTACGTAACGTTAGTGGCTTTTTTGCACGTCTTTATGTCTCGGTCCCATTTTTGCGATTTCATAATACTTTAGTGACTATTTTTGCATTTTACCCAAGAAAAAATTTAGAAAGCTCGAAAACCAATTTATATTTTGTTAAGTTCCCGTGAGTATATATGTTCTACGTACGTTAGTACGTAACATTAAAACGTCATCTTTAATCACGAATGTCACTACTTCACAGTATCACAGCCAAGGTTATAAATGGCGTGAGGCGTGGCGTGGCGGCATGGCCACGCCTCATGCCTTACGAGCCATGGCGAAGCCATGGCGTTCTTTAAGGCGTAACTAAGGCGGCAAAAAAATATTTATAGATTTATCATTTATGTTATAGTATTATATTTCATATACATTTATACTACTATATTAGACATTTAGACTAATACTTATTATATATTTACCATACCNACGAGCCATGGCGAAGCCATGGCGTTCTTTAAGGCGTAACTAAGGCGGCAAAAAAATATTTATAGATTTATCATTTATGTTATAGTATTATATTTCATATACATTTATACTACTATATTAGACATTTAGACTAATACTTATTATATATTTACCATACCCATATACGAAATAGCCCTAATTCCAAATACTGGTTCAAAATAGTTATTATAAAAAAAAAAAAAAAAAAAAAAAAAAAAAAGAAAAAAAAAAAAGCTAGTTCAAAAAGGCTCGCCACGCCTTATCAAAAGGCGTGCCTTTTCGCGCTTTTTCTCGCCTTTTTCCACGCCACGCCTAGAGCAACCGCCATGATCCATTTCCTGGCGGCGAGGCCACGCCTCGCACCTTGGTGACGCCTTTGTGGCGCCTTAGCGCGCCTTTTAGAACTGATCACAGCTGTGAAATCTTCTGGATTTAGTTTATTATCATAATTTTTGGATATCTAAACTATGATGCAATTCGATTAATTGGACAAAATCTACATGCTTCCTTTTGTATAAAATAATCGGGTACCATGCAATTTAATGTATTTGCGAAAAAATATTATGCGAAAAAAGGTTACGGCATCAGCATGCATGGTAGAGATAAAGTCATTTTCCGACCATTAATATTCATTAATAATAGCTAGAACATATGTTAAACGTGCTTGTATTATGATATTTTCTTCTTCCATCTAATTTAATTTAATCATTTTTTTATTGAGAAAAGGTAAATTCAATCATTTGTTCATATAAGGGGCCGTTTGGTTGGGGGTGTCGGATTTGGATTCGGGTATAACACACGATAAATGATGTTTGGTTAATCAAGTAATCCTTTTAAACCCGTGGGACCCATCACTTTTTCATTCCACACTAATAAGGTTGGTTTTATACAAAACCCGTGGGACCTACAATAAATCTCTCACAACATTTTCTTTTTTTTTTATTAAAATATTATATTTAAATGCCATTTAATTATTATATCAAATAAAATATATTTTCTCTCTCTTAATTTTCTCTCTCATACTTTTTCCCCAAACCTTTTCCAAATCTTTCAAACCTTTCCCAAATCCAAATCCAATTCTAATCCCACTTGCGAACCAAACGCACCCTAAAATACTAAAAGACGTTATTATGTTTGACGAAATATAGTAGTGGCAGTAGCAATTAGAAGTAGCATTAACCAGTAGCAGTTGTACTAACAGTTAGTAATAGTTGATTCTTAATAAAAGCATTTGGTAACAAAGTTGTATCTCTAATTATAAAGTTTGAATAACTTAAAAGGACATATACAAATTATAATAAAATCTAATTAAATAAATTTAAGGGTATATATGTAATTTAATAAGCAACTAGCAGCAAGATTCTAATACTTCCTCGGAAGCGTTTTTAATAAAAACAGTTACACAAAATAAAAATATTAATTACTTGTTGCCAAATAAGCCTTGCATTTAAAACGCTAGTTGTCCAAAACTAATATACTTGCTACCAAACATGACCTATCTAAGTTCATGTTTTCATTTTTCTAACTCAAAAATATAACATGAGAATGTACATCAATCCATCACCATCGGTAATTTTACTACTTTATCCATTTTTATCTATGGCAAATTATGAATAAAAGTATTATACTTGCCACTGTTTCATCTTCTGGGTAGCGAACTATTTTTTTTTTTCATTTTGAGGCCAATTTTCTTTCAAAGTCATCATCTTAGGGTATTTTGCAAAATTTTTGGACAATTTTGACCCTCGTAACTAATACAAATTTATTTTTCCTGAAGGGCAAAAATGTCACATATTACCCTAAAAATGATGAATTTGAAAGAAAATTACCCTAAAAATGAAAAAAAAAAAAA